>JABMCL010000565.1:320000-322500 GCA_018857735.1 Alviniconcha marisindica
AGGAAAAAGGGGGAGGAAGGGGAAAAAGAAGAAGAAGAAAAAGAAAAAGAAGAAAAAAAGAAGAAGGGAAAGGGAAAAGGAGGAGGAAGAAGAGGAGGAAGAAGAGAAGAAGAGGAGTAGGAAGAAGAGGAAGAATAAGAAGAGGAAGAAGAAGAAGAGGAGGAGGAAGAGGAGGAAGAAGAAGAGGAGGAAGAAACAGAGGAGGAGGAAGAGGAGGAAGAAGAAGAAGAAGGAGGAGGAAGAGGAGGAAGAAGAAAAAGAGGAGAAGGAAGAGGAGGAAGAAGAAGGAGGAAGAAGAAGAAGAGGAGGAAGAAGAAGAAGAAGAAGAGGAGGAGGAAGAAGAAGAAGAAGAGGAGAAGGAGGAAGAAGAAGAGGAGAAAGAAGAAGAGGGGGAAGAAGAAGAGGAGGAAAAAGAAGAAGAAGAGGAGGAAGAAAGAAGAAGAGGAAGGGAGGAGGAGGAAGAAGGAAAGAGGAGGAAAACGAAGAAGGAGGAGGAAAAGGAAGAAAAAAGAGGAGGATGAGGAAAAAGAACAGGAGGAGCCGGAAGAAGAGGAGGAGAAGAAAGAGGAAAACAGAGGAAGAAGAAGAAGAAGAGGAAGAAGATGGGAGGAGGAGGAAAAAAGAGGAGGAGGAAGGAGAACAAGAGGAGGAGGAAGAAGAAGAGAAGGGAGAAGAACAAGAGGAAGAAAAAGAAGAAGGGGGAGAAGGAGGAGGAAAAAGAGGAGGAAGAAGAAGCAGAAGAAGAAGAAGAAGAAGAAGAAGAAAGGAAGGAAGAAAGGAAGGAGGCAGGATAAAGGGGACGAGGAGTTACAGCGGTTAGACCAACCGCTAGTTTTGTGAGGCATGTACGCTATCTCAGCCAGGTACACAGAGCACACCGTACTTTACAAGCCAAACAACATGTTCAGATGCAAGCAGTAATAATCACAGCTTTAAAGACCATCAAAAGACTGCAGTAATAAGGTAAAGGGACAATAAATATCAGACAAATCGGAATAAATACGAGAGTAATATAGTATACACTGAAGTTAAACAGAATATAATTATGAATTTGTAACGTGATTATGTGCTTGTAGCCTCTCTGAGTCTGAAATTTTTAGGAATGTTTTCTGTGTGTGAGAATAATACATAACAGTGTGAAACTGAATTACTCTTATATTGATTTTGATTTTGTGGTTCCTGATGCACAAAGAGCAAGAGAAACAACACGACAAGCAAACCTAGCAATTAAAGCAAAGAAAATGAAAATACACTTGACAAAAATTGTAATATGTGTTTCTGAATCATTAGTTATTGCACTGTTCTGTTATGTAATATTGTACAGTATAAAAAATAAAAATAAAAAGGGAATAATGCTAATGCTAATTCGCTTGCCAGACTGACCGATAAGTCATTTTGAATACCCATAGTGAACAGTTTTTCGGTTGTATTATGATAAAACACAATAACCGGCATGGGTTAAAGCGTTCACGTTCATCTCTCTCTCTCTCTCTCTCTCTCTCTCTCTCTCTCTCTCTCTCTCTCTCTCTCTCACACACACACACACACACCACACACACACACGGACGCACGCACCCGCGCGCGCGCGCGCAGCGCACACACACACACACACACACACACACACACACACACACACACACACACACACACACACACACACGCACGCACGCACGCACGCACGCACGCACGCACGCACGCACACACACACACACACACACACACACACATACACGCACGTACGCACGCGCGCGCACACACCTACACACACACACACACACACACACACACACCACACACACACACACACACACACACACACACACACACACACTACATACACTCCCCCCCCCACACACACACACACACACACACACGCGCGCGCGCGCGCGCAAACACACACACAAAGTGTATGACAGAGAGGGTTAGGGGCAACGCCAGAATGTGATAGAGAAGTGAACGGGGCATCTCTAAACAATAGCTCAGTTTTAAAGTGTCAAGGATTATATATATCATACCCCAGCCCCATATATCATACCCCCAACCCCCTGCCCACATGCTCGTGAAACTGAAGGAGGAGGATAGGGGGGCTGGGAAGAGTGGCAGGGGGTGGGGGGGGGGGGGGTCACAGAGAAATTGCCTTGTCTTCGCGTCCATTTTTGTTCTCATTTTGCACGTGCAACGTTGTCATTTTCACATTTGTCACACCGACACGGACAAGTTGAATGCAGCTTCTGCTTCATCTTTTTCTCTAATTGTAACAAATGCGAACCGTTGACATAGCAACCGGAACCGGGAATCAATCGCGGGGTAGCTGGAGCAAAAGGCAATTATCATAATTATTTCACTCATTAAACCGATCTGAGAAACGCTTCCAGACAACTGTTCCCACCCTTTTCCAGACAGTTAAAATGCCAGCGCGTCAACGCCCAGGTCCAGGTACCAGCAGTACGTGCAAAGGAAACAATGACTGTTTGTGCACAAGGCAAAGTAGGATTTTGTC
>JABMCL010000565.1:327500-340000 GCA_018857735.1 Alviniconcha marisindica
AGAAGGAAACAATGATGGAAATCAGCATTGATTTGGGTCTAATGAATGAAGAAAGCAATGAGTAAAATCAGCATTGATTTGGGTCTAATGATTGAAAGAGGCAACGAGTGAAATCAGCATTGATTTGGGTCTAATGAATAAAAGAGTGAAATCAGCAAACAATCAGTGAAATCAGCATTGATTTTCGGCGAAATGAACGACGGAAGCAATGAGTGAAATGAGCGTTGATTTCGGTCTAACGAATTAAGCAATACACACACACACACACACACACACACACACACACACACACACACACACACACACACACACACACACACACACACACACACACACACACACACACTTGCATATTCTATAGACTGTATACACATTCCATATAAACCGCTGTATGTTCACTAGTGCCGAGTGGCAAACAAAACCAACAGCAAAACAAAACAAAGGACACAAGCAAAACCCATTTACATAACATCACAGCGCAAAACAATTCCCAATGGGAAAACCCCAGGTGGAGACATGAGCATTTAAATCATAATGGTCGTGATATAATTATGTGGGTGAGCCGGTTTGGCCTAGCGGTAAGGCGTTCGGCTGGTAAGCAGAGGGACCTCTGTTCGAATCCGCTTCGGCTCTCCTTTGTCTTCAAAAGTTGTGGTCTGTGGACACTGTCTTGTGACTTTGCCCCTCACAATTAATGAAACATTAAAAAAGGCTCTCATCGCTGCCCATCTTAATGCAGGAATCATTCTGGTGGTGACAGTGCAGCGATAGGTATATAATCTCCCTCTCCCCCCACCTCCATACCCCCTCCCCCCCCCCCCTTCCCTGTCCCTAATAAGCTTTATGGTTTCTGTGGACGTTAAGCACCGTGTTTACTCATAATTATGTATGCGTGTATATGTATTTATGTATGTAGGTAAATAAATGTGTATATTTATGTATATGTATTGTATGCGTGTGTGTGCGACTAGATGTGTGTAAACAGTGAAGGGGGTGCGGGTGGGGAGGAGTATATGTATTTGGTTATGTAATTATATCAGAACGGCGCACGTACCTGTATAATGTGTGTGTGTGTGTGTGTGTGTGTGTGTGTGTGTGTGTGTGTGTGTGTGTGTGTGTGTGTGTGTGTGTGTGTGTGTGTGTGTGTGTGTGTGTGTGTGTGTGTGTGTGTGTGTGTGTGTGTGTGTGTGTGTGTGTGTGTGTGTGTGTGTGTGTGTGTGTGTGTGAATATCACAAGTTATCTTAGTATCTATGTGCTGGTCTGTATCTATGCAAGCTTTGTGATGTTACGGATCATGTGTTGATACATATATATGCACAAGAAGATGCTGTCTGAACAAAACTTAAACTCGTAAAAACTAAGTCAACCCCTCAGTTTTATGTAAGCCTTTTGGGAAATCAGTTTTTTATGTCTTTTTTTACACCTTTAAACTGCCTTTCAAAATTAAGTTCGATCTATCCATCCTGCTAGTCTAGCTGCCTCCTATACTCGTAAATACTACAGATTTTTAAAAAGTTGTTAGTTATATAATTTTTTCCCTTTCCTCTCCCCTCTCTCTCTCTCTCTCTCTTTTCTCTCCCCTCTCTCTCTCTCCCCTCTCTCTTTTTTTATTTTTCCCCTTTAATTCTTCTTCCTTTCCATTCCAAATCGGGTTCTTTGTTCAAGCTCAAAGTATTGTTTTTTTTGGGGTTTTTTTTGTAATTTGTTTTCAAAAGGGCTTTTCCCCCGGTTGTTGTTTTTGGGGTTGTTTGGCAGGGGGGTTTAAAATTTTGTTTTTCCCTTTGGTTTTTTTTTTTTAAAAATGGGGCGGGGAGGGGGGAAAAAGAGAGGGATTTTAAATTAAAAGACCTTCCATAATTTCAAATGACGGGGGGGTCAATCGGATTCTGTATTCGTCAGAGATGCTTTGTCGTTGGAATTAGGTCGGAGGATCATAGTCGAGGCGAGGTAAACTGGCACATGATTCTGAGTCAGATGTTGTACGGCTCTCCCCACAGGGCAGCCCATGAAGCTTCACAAATCTTTTAATTTTTTGCCTCTCTGCCTCTTTTCCCTCTCTGTCTTTTTTGTCTATTTGTCTCTGTGTCTGTCTGTCTGTCTTTTCTGTCTCTTTGTTTTGGTTTGGTTTTTGTTTTCTCTCTCTCTCTTTTTCTTTTCCCCTCTCTCTTTTGTTTCTTTTCTGTTTCGGGCTCTTTTTCCCCTTGTTCCCCTTCCCCTCTCTCCCCTCTCTTTTTTCTGTCTCTTTCTGTTTTTTCGGTTTGCTTTTTATTTTTTTTTGTTCTGTCCCCCCCCTTTTTCCCCCTAAAATTTGTGATTTTTTTGGTATGTTTTTTTTTGTGTGGGGTGTTTTGTGTGTGTGTGTGTGTGTTTTGGGGTTTTGTGTGGGGTGTGGGGTTGGTGTGTGTGGGGTGGGGTGTGTGTGTGTGGGGTTTGGTTGTTGGGGTTTGTGTTTTTGCCGTGCTTTTTTTGCAGGGGGGTTTTTGGGGGTGGGGTGGGGTGTGTTTTTGTGTTTTTTGTGTGTGTGTTTTTTGTGTTTTTTTGTGTGTTTTGTGTGTGTGTGGGGGTGTGTCTTTTTGTCTGTCTGTCTGTCTGTTTTTTTTTTGCCCTCTCCCCCTTTCTCCCCCTCTCTCTCTCTCTCTCTCCCCTTTTCCCCACCATCCCTGCCCTCTCTCTCTCTCCCCTCTCTTTTCCTCTCTCTCTCTCTCTCTCCCCTCTCTCCCCTTTCCCTTTCCCCCCCCCCCTCTCTCTGCTTGTCACTAAAAGGCACTTGACGGCAAAACCGATGTTTCTTTTCCTGTTCGATTGGCAGCTATTACAGTTCGCTTGTACCGCGGCGGCCTGCTCAGTCAGTGTGGAAAAAAAAAAAACTTTTCGCGTCAAACATGCCTTAGCCTTCTAACCAGGAATACGTGTTCTACATTTGTGGTAATTGTGTTGCGTAATGTAGCACCGGCTGATGTCCGGTTAAAAGAGAAGATATATAAAAATAAAAATAAATTTATTTTTACTTTGAAAGACTATTTCTGATTTATAAAAAACTTTTTTTAACTGCAGTTTAAACTGGGGGGGTTTTAACCCCCTTCCCCTGTTTCTTGGGTTTTTTGTTTTTGTTTTTGTGTGTGTTGGGGTGCGGTTTCGTGCGTGCGTGCGTGCGGGGCGTGCGTGCGGGGGGCGTGTTTCGTGCGTGGGGTGGGGGTGGGTGGTGTTTTGTGTGTGTGTTTTTGTGTGTGTGTGGGGGTTTTGGGGTGTGGGGGGGGGGGGGGGGGGTGTGTGAGCGCGCGCGTGGGGTGTAGTGTGTGTATGGGGTGTGGGGGGTGTGTGTGTGTGTGGGGGGAGGCGTGTGTGTGTGTATGGGGTTTTGTGTGTGTGTGTGTGTGAGGGGTGTGTGTGGTGTGTGTGGGTGTGTGGGTGTGTGTGTGTTTGTGTGTGTGGGGTGTGTTTTGGGGTTTTGTGGTGTGTTGTGTGTTGTGTGCTTTTTTTGGGGGTGGTGGGGCTTGGGGGGTTTTGGGGGTGTGCGTGGTGGTGCGTGCGCGGCCCCTGCGTGCGTGCGTGTGTGTGGGGGTTTTTTTATTTTTTTTTACTTATGGGGCCCTTGAATGAGGGCCCCCTTCCCTTAAATTTAAACCTTTTTTTTACTTTTGGTAAAAGGGGTTTTTTAAATTTTTTGTTTTTTTTTTTGGGTGTTTTGTTTTTTTCTTCTTTTTTTTTGTTGTTTTTGTTGTTTTGGGAAGAAAACTAAAAATCTTTTTTCTTTTTTTCTTCTTCTTTTTTAATTTTTTTCTCCACGTTTACTAATTGCATGGCCGGTGAGTATGGACAGAAATGAAATTTGAATGGAACTGTCGTCATTTTTATTGTTGTTTTCTGCGCCATCTACGCCATTCCGTCTCTGCCACAGTTGATTACATCACAGCCAGTCCCAGCTTCGTTTCCGTTTGTGCACCTTTGGAAAACGGACTCCCAACTGTCAGTTTTTAAGGCAGTGGCGTAACCAACTATGGCAGAGATCTGAAGGGAGCCAGGGGATGCTATAAGAGGGGCAGAAGGGGTGTGAGATTCTCTCTTCATTCCGCTGATAACCACAATAAAACAACAACAACAACAAAGCGGCGAGAACAACGTAATGTACACAAATTTCATTTTGTTCAATCAGCAACCAAAGGGAGTTAATTTTAGCGCTCGAAAGACGTCACATCAACACAGCAACAAAGACACGAACCGTCTGTGGTAACTCACACAAGGCATGCGAGTAACTACAAGTGGCATATTAAGCTCCGCTAGAACGAATGTCCTCCAAAATCGACCTTCGGTCATTGATTCTACACAAGCTCTCTAAGCCTCATTCTCGTATCAGCTTGTAACCATTCATTCTCTCTCTCTCTCTCTCTCTCTCTCTCTCTCTCTCTCTCTCTCTCTCTTCTTCTTTCTTCTTCTTTTTTCCTTTCTTTTTTCTCTCTCTCTCTCCTTTTTTTTTTCTTTTTTTAAACATCATTTTACCGGCGACAATACTAACCGCAAAAAAACAACGAAGACAACAACAACAGATCGAAAAAAAAGGCAGAGAGAGAGAGAGAGAGAGAAGAGAGAGAAGAGAGAGAGAAGAGAGAGAGAGAGAGAGAGAGAGGAGGGGAAAAAGAGAAAGGAAAAAAACCCAAAAAAAAAAAAAACAACACACGTTATTTTAATGCCCATCTTTTGTTGTCCTATTAAAATCAGTGTTCATTTTAACCTTTTGTGTTTGTATTTTATTTTATTTTTTAAATTTAATTCAATACGCTAGCAGTCAACTTTTTGTCAGATTTTTTAACAACAGTAACAACTTGCACAGCTGATGTTTCCTTTAACCAAGAGAAGTTATGTGCTGAAATGGCAATTAATATCCGTAGCAGCGCTGATGATACGGAAAACCTTGGAAGGGAATACCGACTTTGACTCATTCAGTGAGGTAAATTAAAAGATGTTCAACCGACCAAAACAACAACAGAAGTAGGCCTACCACCAAACCAACAACACTGACATTGCGGCCGCTAACAAGATCAGCGGCAGCAGCAGCAACAACGACAACTGCGATTGATAAAAACTCGACTCGTCCAATACCTTCGAGTTTTTGATTGAACCAGGTGAGTCCAGGAATTCGCCAGCTGCGTCGCGCTCAACCGACTACAACTACTACAACAACAGTAGCACCACCACCACCACCACCACCACCACCACCATCACCATCAACGCCAACAGCAACCTCAGCCGCCGCGATAGCAACAAGAACATCAACAGCGTACGTGCTTGTATACATACCTTTTAACAGTGTCGTGTGCAGGATGTGTTAACTGAGTGAGCACAGGGAAAGTGATCAGGTTCGGTTTTTGCTGCGACTAAAATGAGGAGAAACTTTCTCCCATTTCAAAACAAAACTGGAGATCGATCTTTTCATGTCGGTCCTGTCCGGTCCTGTCCTCTCTCTCTCTTTCTCCCCTTCCTCTCTCTCTCTCTCTCTCTCTCTCTCTCTCTCTCCCTCCCTCCCTCTCAGTCTCTCAGTCGTTCTCTCTCTCTCTCTCTCTCTCGCCTTGAATCTCCGCTATGCTATTGGTCAGTACCGGCGAATCTCGGTGCCACTGAGTTGTAGAGATGGAGTGACTGACAGCCCGACTGACGTATTGCCGGAAAGGTGATGATGAAAGGACGGATATAGTTCTTCTACGGAGCAAATTTTTCAGTCACATTATTCCTGCTGCTGTTGCTGCTGCTGCTGTTGTGGTGCTGTCGTGTTGGTGGTGACTGACTTAAACGCCATGCACGCGCGCTGCACGCGCGGCTGCGACGTCACGCCTTATTCTATCCAATGATATGCCACAGGCGTCGCTCGAACTGCGCCTACGCTATTTAAGGCCGCCTGGGGTCTGACAGTCCTAATGTGAGCCGGTTTGGCCTAGCGGTAAGGCGTTAGGCTGGTAAGCGGAAGGACCTCGGTTCGATACCGCTTCGGCTCTCCTTTCTCTTCAAAAAGGTTGTGGTTTGTGGACATTGTCCATCACTTTCCGGCTACTGAAACATTAAAATGGCTCTCATCGCTGCCCATCTTAATGCAGGAATCATTCTGGTGGTCACAGTGCAGCGATAGGTATATAATCTGCCTCTTCCCCCACCGCCATACCCCCTCCCCCACCCCCCTCCTTCTCCCCGTCCCTAATAAGCCTTACGGTTTCTGTGGACGTTAAGCACCATGTTTACTTACTTTGGCAGTCCCAGAGTCCAGGCGAGATCAAGACTGAGGAGGGAGGTGAGCTGGACTCTCACGAAGAAGTTAGCCCAGAAGAGACCAAGAGCAGGGAGGTGGAGCTGGGCTTAGAGCTGGACTTCTTTTGCTTCAGTTGTTTCCCAACGGCGGAGCTACGCCGGACATTGTCTTTGTGACTCTGTTCTGCATAGCAGTTGGGACAGCGGCAATGGCGTGGTGGTTGCTGCGCAATGCCGGACGGACACTGCCTTAACATTTTGTTGTTCTGGCGGCGGCGGTCCACGGCAGCCTTGGCCTTCCGGGTTGGCGCCTGTTTGGAGGTTTCACTCTTCTGTCCTCCTTTTCCCACTCGTCCCCGTTGCTAATAGGCCTTCTCGCCTCCGCATAGTCGGGACGTTAAGCAGCAAAAACTCACTCGAGTCACTGGGAGTCCGGTGAGCCGGTTTGGCCCAGCGGTAAGGCCGTTAGGCTGGTAAGCGGAGGAGCCTCAGTTCGAATCCGCTTCGGCTCTCTCGCTTTCTCTTCAAAAGTTGTGGCGAGTCTGTGGACACTGTCTTGTGACTTCATTGTCCCTCACAATTATGAAACATTAAAATGGCTCTCATCGCTGCCCATCTTAATGCATGAGTCATTCTGGCGGTGACAGTGTACCGATAGGTATATAATCCCCCCCCCCCCTCACCTCCATACCCCCTCCCCCCGCCCCCCTCTCCCCGTCCCTAATAAGCCTCATGGTTTCTGTGGACGTTAAGCACCATGCTTACTGGCAGTCCGTCTCTAACAAGCCATACGGTTTCTGTGGACGCAGCGCACCATGAAAGAAGAAGGCTGCTTGTGTGTTTGTAGCATTACTGTTGTTTAGATTGCCTCCCTCTTTAAGTGGTCGGCAGGTTAGTGACCATGAGCTTAATTTAGTCCGAGAGGTAGCTTGACCTACCGTTCCCCTACCGCCCCATCTCCCTCCCTCCCTCTCCCCCCCCCCCCCCCCCCCCCCCCCCCCCCATTTACTCACCAAACTAGTCTTACAGTGTTTCTTAGAGTGTGCAAAATACGTTACGAATTGTTCCCCCAAAAAACCTTTGGGATGCACCAAGAGTACAGCCCTTGACGTAAGGGTACCGTCTGAGGTAAATCCAGTACTGTGACGTCACAACCAGACACGTCACAGCATCACAAAATTGGGTTCAGAATAAACCCAAGACCCTACTGTGGCGTTCTGAAGCAAAGAATCAGCGGAAAGGATGATACAGAACTTTTGACAGAAAAAGAAAAGAAATATTTTCTTCATTTCTAAGATTTTCCACCTGACAAGTACAGTATGCATAGTTAAACCATCACTGTGAGCCAGTGCCTTACCATATTTCGGCTCTGTTTGCTCTAGACAGTGCAGAAGGTATTTGGACACACACTCATTATTGATTTTAATCAATATGATCAATAAAAAAATAAAAAATCTCGATGATTTAATTCATGTGGTTTTCCACCGCGCTTTGGCGTCTTCAGTCGGTGTGAAAGACGGTACCCTTACGTCAAGGGCTATAACTGGTGCATCCCAAAACATTTCTTGTGAACAATTTGTAATGTATTTGGCACACTCTACGAAGCACTGTAAGACTAGTTTGGTCGAGTACTGGTGGGGGTCGGGGGGGGGGGGGGGGGGGGGGGGGGTACACGGTAGGTCAAGTTACCTCTCGGACTAACTGTGATGGACATCAAAGATTATACATTTGATAGAATGTAAATTTATAATCTCCGTGGACATCATAAGGGGAAGGAGAAGTATATTGAAGGAACTAGAGGGCCTTTCCAATACCACAACCTAATTCAGTAATGAACTACATAGTTCCCTCTGTCTCTCACTCTCCCCCGCGGCATGCACGCACGTGCACGCACACACACACACACACACACACACACACACACACACACACACACACACACACACACACACACACACGCACGCACGCACGCACGCACGCACGCACGCACGCACGCACGCACGCATGCACACACACATCACACACACACACACACACACACACACACACACACACACACACACACACACACACACACACACAAACACACACAATCCCCGGCGCTGCACTTCGCGCATCATGTCTCTCTCTCTCCCGCCACTGACTTCCGCCCCCTCCCTCCCCGAATAATCAATCACCAGTCAGATGCGCAAACACTGACTTCATCTGGCTAAGAATAAGATTGTATAATCTGGTTGATGCTGTGCAAAATGATTTTTAACTAAATGTTTGTACGGCTTTAAAAGTTTGCCAGTAAACACTGTACCGTTTCGGTTCCAAAACTGCTGCAGCAAGGGAAACAACTCATTACAGTGTACCTTAGATTTGCATCCGCATCGCAGTCTTTCCCCTTGTAGCAAGTCGGCAGTGCAATCATTTTGTTGCTCATTAATATGTTTACAAGAAAGTAACTGGATTGTAACGTCCTGTCAATCCCAGAACGATCAAACCCTGTCATAAGTAAATACAAATTTCAAAATTCATGCACTCAAATCGTGTGAGCCGGTTTGGCCTAGCGGTAAGGCGTTAGGTTGGTAAGCGGAAGGACCTCCGCGGTTCGATACCGCTTCGGCTCTCCTTTCTCTTCAAAAAGGTTGTGGTTTGTGGACCTGTCTGCGACTTTGTCCATCACTTCCTACTGAAACATGAAAATGTCTCATCGCTGCCCATCTTAATGCAGGAATCATTCTGGTGGTGACAGTGTAGCGATAGATACTGATATAATCTCCATCTCCCCCCACCTCCATACCCCCTTCCCCCCGGGCCTTCTTCCCGTCCCCAATAAGCCTTATGGTTTCTGTGGACGTTAAGCACCATGTTTACTTACTCAAATTGTATCTACAAAATCAGTCCAAACACAAAATACTGATAAAACACTAAGTAAGTAATTTAGTGTTTTATACCCAGTTAACCATTACGATAAAACACTGAAAAACTGATACATAACAAACATAAAACACATTTATTCAATGAATTATTCCCCATCATATCGCCCTTGTTAAAAAAAAAATTAAAAGATTAAAGGAGAAGAAAAAAAAGATCATGTAAAGATTAAAGGCCGTCTGATTTATCACTGAGTATCAGATCAAAAATACATTACAGTAAAGGCATGGACAGACAAAAATTGTATATAAATATAAATGCATGATGAGAAATACCAGTGTTCTATGGCAGCGAGCTGATCATACCACCTTCCATCATCAACTGTAAGCTATGTGAACCGTGTGGCCTAGCGGTAAGGCGTTTGGTTGGTAAGCAGAGGGACCTCGGTTCGAATCGGCCGCTTCGGCTCTCCTTACTCTTCAAAAGTTGTGGTCTGTGGACACTGTCTTGTGACTTTGTACCTCACAATTAATGAAACATTAAAATGGCTCCCATTGCTGCCCATCTTAATGCAGGAGTCTCCACACACCACCACACACACCACACACACACACACACACACACACACACACACACACACACACACCACAACACACACACACAACACACACACTACACACCACACACACACCACACACACACACTACACACACTACCATACAACACACTACACACACACTGCATCTACAAACAAAGGATGGAAAACACGACTAAAAGTAAATCAATACCTAACTTGACTGAGAAAACTCAACTGTAAATGACATGGCGAAACTTGAGTTGACCCGAGAAAGACACTGTGAGAAAGAGGTACTCAGTGAGACAGACCGCGCTGCATACAATTGACCTGAGCCAAAGACACTGTGAGAAAGACATGTACTGAGACAGCCGCGCTGATACAATTGACCTGAGAAAGACACTGTGAGAAAAGAGGTACTGAGACAGGCCGCGCTGATACAATTGACCTGAGCCAAAGACACTGTAAGAAAGAGGTACTGAGACAGGCCGCGCTGCATACAATTGACCTGAGCCAAAGACACTGTAAGAAAGAGGTACTGAGACAGGCCGCGCTGCATACAATTGACCTGAGCCAAAGACACTGTAAGAAAGAAGTACTGAGACAGGCCGCGCTGTATACAATTGACCTGAGAAAGACACTGTGAGAAACGAGACATTGTACTGAGACAGACCGCGCTGCATACAACTGACCTGCCTGAGAAAGACACTGTGAGAAAGAGGTGTTGAGACAGACCGCGCTGTATACAATTGACCCGAGAAAAACACTGTGAGAAAGACACTGTACTGAGACAGACCGCGCTGTATACAATTGACCTGAGCCAAAGACACTGTGAGAAAGAGGACTGAGACAGGCCGCGCTGTATACAATTGACCCGAGCCAAAGACACTGTGAGAAAGAGGTGCTGAGACAGACCGCGCTGTATACAATTGACCCGAAAAAGACACTGTGAGAAAGATACAGGCCGCGCTGTATACAATTGACCTGAGAAAGACACTGTGAGAAAGAGGGACTGAGACAGGCCGCGCTGTATACAATTGACCCGAGAAAAACACTGTGAGAAAGATACAGGCCGCGCTGTATACAATTGACCCGAGAAAGACACTGTGACTGAGAAAGAGGGACTGTCTCAGTGCCTGTCTCAGGCCGCGCTGCATACAACTGACATGACTGAGAAAGACACTGTGACTGAGAAAGAGGTACTGAGACGACAGGCCGCGCTGCATACAACTGACAAGACTGAGAAAGACACTGTGACTGAGAAAGAGGTACTGAGACAGGCCCACGCTGCATACAATGCCCCCCAGAAACTGACAACCACGGCGACGACCTGAAATGACTGAAACAAAGAAAACCGGGGCAAAGACCTGCACCTGAACTTAACATGACTAACAAATAAACCAGGCTATTCAGTCCACCCGACCGGCAAAGACACTGAGACTGACTGATGAAACGGGGTGATAGATTTCGCAGACACTGCCGAGAAATACCAGGCATCCTCAGTTATTCCGCGGTTTGGACGACTTGTCAGTGACTGACTGAACTGAGGTAATCGACTCGAGACTGAAGTCACTGACTGCCCCCATTTCTAGCTGCTGGTATCAGTGCCTCAGTTTACTGAGTGACCCGCTTATCCACATACGCTGACAAGCACGTACACTACTACGCACACCCCGGCCTGTTCGCTTCAACCGGCTGACGTTCAGTTAATCCTCAATCCAGTCGATCCTCAGTTCCCACGGCCGCGCCCTGGCGGGTTTTTCGTCAACCGTAAGACCGGGTAGGCCCCTGAATTTTACCGCCCACTTAGCAGCATCATTAGTCCGTCTCTGTAGTGTAGTAGTGGCAAAGCTCTTAGCACCGGGGTGCAGTTCACTACTGACACACCTTATTACACCTGCCACTGATCCAGATTCCTTCGGCAGCGCCCGGAAAGCTTTGCCTAGGCCGTACACTGACACGTGCTCCTCGTTTGACACGCACAACGGCACACACGTAGGCTTACGGTGCAGAGCGGCACACGGTGCAGTCGGCACGAGCTCCGTACCGGCGCCCATGCCCGCACGTGACCTAACTGACTGGGTGCACTGACGCGCGTGACCCCTGCGCTATGCCTGTCGGGTATTCGTGGTCGTTGCCGCAACTGGAAAGTTGCAGCTGCAAAACATGATGTTGAGTCATGTCGGCGATGACGTTTGTTGTGGTGGTTGTTGTTGTTGTTGTTGTTGTTGTTGTTGTTGTTATCGTTGTTATCGTCGTCGTCGTTGTTGTTGTTGTTTTCAAAACGTCGAAGTGCAGGTCATTGAGTTTTCTGCTTCGGTCTATAAACATGCACTGCAAACATGCGCTTTGCAGCAATAACTTTAGATTTTTGCAGCAGCATAAACGGGAGACAGCCTTTTCAGTTGCCGCTGTAAAATCAGTTTTGCAGCGACTGGCCAATGAAAAGCCGCCTATCGTTGTTGCCGCCACTGTCCTGACTGCAACTGTGGCGTCAACTTGAAATAGCCTCGTCTGTACTTTTTGGGCTGCAAATATTTGTTGCCGCAACTTTACAAAAGACAGGACTAAATAATATAATTATGGTTTTGTCAATGGCAAGTTCATTTTGTTGCCGCAAAACTCAGCTTTGTTGCAAAAGTAAAGTTGTTGACAATAATGCCCCCCCCCCCCCCCCCCCCCCCCTTTTTTTTTTCTTTTTTTCTTTTTCTTTTCTTCTTCAGCTATAAACACACTGAGATTATTCACAGCTGAAAAGGTGCTCTATACGGTAACGCTGAACTTTATTGGTCAGTAACTGCGAACGTGCACATTGCCGGCATAACAGTG
>JABMCL010000565.1:345000-360000 GCA_018857735.1 Alviniconcha marisindica
ATGCGTTTTGTCCGCACGCCTGCTGGTGGTTCCGATGATGAGGTCGGCGGAGCTGTTCGTGTCTCGTGACGCCTGCTGTGGAGCCCCAGTGTGTCTCACGAGGCCGGTTCTGGATTTGCTGACGTCCGTTCACACGGTTGATTGATTTATTCTTTTTTACTTACTTAACGTCCACGGAGGCGAGAAGGCCTGTTAGGGACGGGGACGAGTGGGAAAAGGGGGACAGAAGAGTGAAACCTCGAAACAGGCGCCAACCCAGAAGACCAAGGCTGCCGTGGACCGCTGCCAGAACAACAGCATGTTAAGGCGGTGTCCGTCCGGCATTGCGCAATTGCTGTCCCAAATGCTACGCAGAACAGAGTCACAGTGACTATGTCCGCAGTCCAACTCTCTCTCTCTCTATAGCCCAGCACCACCTCCCTGCTCTTGATCTCTTCTGGGCTAGCTTCTTCTTGAGAGTCCAGCTCACCTCCCTCCTCTTGATCTCGCTTGGACTCTGATTCACACGGCCGAGGGCAGGGATATAATCATGGTCTGGCGACGGTTCGGTTGCTGTACCCTTGATTTCTCCCTCACGCGAGCGTCTCTCAAGTGGGCGCGATGTATCATGTGCATCATAAATTATGCCTCGATACATTTTACGTTCTGGTAAAGTGCGTCTCCAAAGGCTTGAAGTCGTATTTTTCGCGAAAACCCCGAAGAGTGGCCGCCGTGCTAATTCCTCTTGCAAAACGAAACAAACAAACAAAGTAAAAAGTAAGAAATAATGTCTTAAGTGCACAGTTTAGACAAATCTGATTTTCTGAAAACTGGCAGGTCTTCAGAACTACACTCTCAGGGGAACTGTTTCACAGTCTGGGTGCAGCATCGGAAAAAGCTCCGACCCCAAAGTGACCTTTCTTGTGTCCTTGGTCAACACTGGGTATGCGAAAAGTAAACTGGGCGAAGGACAGACGATGATGTGCAGGAAGGTGATCGGGGTACCAGTTCCTAAAGGTACCGGTACTGAGGTGCTGTGCCATTCGTGATACGGCTGTACGATTTTATTTTGTAATCGATGGGCTTTCAGCAGGCAGCCAGTGCAGCTCACGGAGAATGGGTGTGATCTGACCTCTTTGTTTACGTGACAATTCTCTTGGCATTTAAAAAAAAAAAAAAAAAAATTAAAAAAATTATGACCCTCTGCAGTCTCAGTACTGGTTCCACGGCATGTCCCACAATTAACTGTTGCAGCATAGTCCAGTCTTGACAGGACAAGTGACACGGCAATTGCATTTTGCATCGTAGCAGTATCTCAGCTGGTACATGTGCGTTGCCTAGTCCGAGGCATGTGTTCCACAAGTAACCAAGCATGTGTATGTTCCAGTCATTTGAGACAAAGAGAACAATGGCGGGGACAAAACGTACGTTCCACGAAACCTACCACTATGTACTAATACCATTGGCTACAAGGGCAATGGTATGCTTAAGAATCTTTTGAAAAATGGAGTTCCTTCCACAGGTCTGTTTGCACTGTTTGATTGATATTACGTTGCATTATCTCAGTCTTTTACCGAGATACATGTGTGTGAATTAAATATATTTTGCATTAAATATATAAATTTATATGACTGGCTTTGTGCGTGTGCTTACTACATTGCGTATGTGAACGTTTGATACATTGATTATGCACGGATTTTCGAAAGAAGCGTAAATGTTGATTTCATCAATATAAAACAATATAAAAAATATATATTATATATAAAATAAAATAAAAAGGAAAGAACTTATTTCGCCCACCTCTCTCTCTCTCTCTCTCTCTCTCTCTCTCTCTCTCTCTCTCTCTCTCTCTCTCACACACACACACACACACACACACACACACACACACACACACACACCACACCACACACACACACAGACAAACACACGCGCGCGCGCGCTCGCCCGCGTTCTTAAATACATACAACAAAAGTGTTATACATTTAAGGAGTTTTTTACTTTAATTATTCTGTAATGTCAAAACTGTGACACGCTATTTTGTACATGAACCGCAGCACACAGTATGAATTATCACACAAGTTGCATTGCATGTGCATCAGTATGGAGGAAGTGTGACTGAATTGCAGGCTGTACATGTATGTAAGTAGGTCAACAATTCCCTTCTCACCTTGCAAGTATTCGTCTATTCAATTCGGTTTTTAACAGACAATAGCTTGTTTCACTTATTTCAATAAAAAATAAATAAATAAAATTAAAATTAAAAGAGACAAAACAAAGGAACAAAAAACAAACAAAAACAAAAAGTTTTTTGTTTGTTTGTTTGTTTCTTCTTCTTTTTTCTTCTTTTTTAAAGACACTGTACATAAGATTCACAGACACAAAAAGCTCACACCGCTGTTTGCACGAACCCACTCAAAGTGACCAAATGTTATACATGTACCGTCCATCACTGGCCTGCTATGTTATTCGCTTGAGTCCTCGGGTCATACAGTCATAACCCCGTCGGTTTCTGTCGATAACATTCAAACCGATCCTGTTCCTGATTCACACGCACACGAACCCACCATCCCCATTTCACAAACGTAACGCCAGTTTTAGTGGGTTTTGTTGATGTTTTTGTTTTTTGTTTTTGTTTTTCTTCCGGAAACTTTCGAGTAAAAAGGGAGAGAGAAAAAGCACTAATTCAACGAACTTAGCGCAAAGAGACAAAAACAAGTAAAATAAGTAGGCTACAATGCAAAAAGGACAACAACAACAGCAATAACAAAACTTCATATATGAAAACACTTCATAAAGCATGCATGACTGGAGTAACATCTATAACAAAGATTGTCATAGATCGGCTCTGGCAAGTAGGCTAATGGAAATTCGGAATCTGGCATAATTATATATGTTCCGGTTATCTGAAGCAAACAGAACAATGGCGGTACTCGCCCCCCCCCCCCCCCCCCCTCCCCCAAAAAAGAAAAAAAAAAGAAGCGACAACAAGAAGAAAAGAACAAGACAACAACAACAAAAATTTAGATCATTAAATCATTAATATTAAATGCTCAACAGGAAAGGTCCCTTTTATCTAAAATAAAACCACGAGCATTTAACATTATTAAAAGAAGTTGAATAGTCTGAGCAACTATTTCTTGGTCTGGGAAAAAATTGACTTTTCATGTTTGCTTTTGTAAACTTCTTTATTACGAGTTGATCTAAGTTCGCTACAGACTGTTAATTAATTTCAGCCTTCTGGCAAGGAGACGTTTGGTATGACAACCATATTTAGGTATTTGTCTGTTCATCACAAATAGTCTTAAATGGTCACTATTACTATCTCGACAGTGCGGGGTCACCACCATCATCATCAACATTATAACATGACTATTAAAATCAAAAGCTCAATTTCACTACATGATTGCAATTGCATTGCCATAGCAATAAATCATAAATGTGAATATTGTAAAACTGTCACCTATTAAATTAGCAGACAAATAAGCTGTGCTAACTACATGCACCTAGAATTAAATAAAATCACTTCCGTCGGTTTTCCTGGAAAGAAAAATCCATGTTTTACGACTATTTTGCTTTCTTGACTTTGTTACATTGTATGAATTGTGAATGCACACATAAAAAAAGAGCAGAAATTGGCACAATACAGTTGTAAAACATCAACCAAACAGAGGTATTTATTTATCACAATATCAAAGCTGTAAAATTATACATAATCACATGATTACATGTTTCATCAAACTCACTAAATGACACACATGTGCGCATAAAACAAAACAACCACACAAACACACACAAACTGGCAATCTTCCGCTGAGCAACAACTTCACTGCAACGTTATTAAAACAATACTAGCAATAGCAGCAGCAACAACAAATAAACAAGAACAAGAATTAGCATAAATATGCACTATGCATACCCTCATTAGAAAACTCTCTCTCTCTCTCTCTCTCTCTCTCTCTCTCTCTCTCTCTCTCTCTCTCTCTCTCTCTCTGTGCATTTTTCTTGTTTGTTTGGTGTTGCTGTCATCGTTGTTGTTTGTTTGGTTCTTGTTGTTGGTTTTGTTGTTGTTGTTGTTGTTTTGGGGTGTGTATGTGTGTGTGTGGTGTTTAGAGAGAGAGGAATCACGAGCCGTAGGTGTGTGTGTGTGTGTGTGTGTGTGTGTGTGTGTGTGTGTGTGTGTGTGTGTGTGTGTGTGTGTGTTTTAAACTCCGGTACGGATTACAACCTGCTACGAATGACGTGTGTTGGCTTTGCTCCTGAGTAAAATCTAACTGTTACAGTTTCATGAAAAAAATCGACTATTCTCGTCCGGCTCTCTCGTGGTAAAAATGTAACTGCCGTTACTCTTTCACGACATCAGGAGAGTTGAGCGTCAAAAACTCTCACGGGGGAACATGTATGTGTTCGGCTGTAAAGTAAACATCCTGCCTGACGTCCACAAAAACAATAAAGCTTATCAGGGACGGGGAGAAATAGGGCTATGGAGGTGAGGTAAGAAGGGAGACCATATACCCATCGCTACACTGTCACCACCAGAATGACTCCTGCATTAAGATGGGCAGCGATGAGAGCTTGTAAGTAAGTAAGTAAACACGGTGCTTAACGTCCACAGAAACCGTAAGGCTTATTAGGGACGGGGAGAATGGGCGGAAGGGGGTATGGAGGTGGGGGAAGAGGGAGAGTATATATACCTATCGCTACACCGTCACCACCAGAATGACTCCTGCATTAAGATGGGCAGCGATGAGAGCCATTTTAATGTTTCAGTAGGAAGTGACGGACAAAGTCACAAGACAGTGTCCACAAACCACAACCTTCGTCCACAGAAACAATAAAGCTTACCAGGGACGTGGAGAAGAGGGGCATGGCGGTGAGGTAACAAGGGAGACTACACTGTCACCACCAGAATGACTCCTGCATTAAGACTGATGAGCAGCGATGAGCGCTTGTAAACTTACCGTTTCCTTACAAACCATCATGTCAGCAGAAAATAGCCAGATGTGAAATTCAGACGGTCTCTCTTTATCGCTGGGTTTGGTCAAAATGCCAGAATAGTCGAATTGTATCATGAGGGAGTAACAGTCATATGTTACTCGCGAGAGAAGCCACAGCAGACTGGGAGACCAGAGTTCCACCGTCACTGGTTATAAATCACTGTGCAGATATTTAGTTAGTAGCTGAATTTTAACATCCTGTCAACCGCCCAGGCAAACTCCAAGCACTGGTTTTTACGACATCCTTCCTTCCTTTGGAGGAAGGTGCCGGAAAACGATGCTCGGAGTGTGCCGCACAGGGTCACCTCAGACATAAAGATGAAACTCTGTCATAAGCAAACGCCCAGGGTACCAGGCGAGATCAAAAGATCAAGAGATCTTAGAGGAGGGAGGTGGAGCTGGACCATCAACTTAGCCCAGAAGAGATCATGAGTAGGGAGGTGGAGCTAGGCTAAGAAAGTTGGACTTCCTTTGCTTGAGTTGTCCAAGTTGTTCGTCAACAGCAGTGCAACGGACATTGTCTTTGTGACTCTGGCCAAGCACAGCAGTTGAAACAGCAATTGCGCAGTGCACAAGTCGCTGGGCAATGGCGAGGGACACCGCCCTAACACTTTCATCGTTCTGGCGGCGGTCCACGGTCTCTCCTGTCTTTTTCGGGCGGTTTCCGCGGTCGAGCCTTCACTCTGTCGTCCCTTCCCACTCTGTCCCCCGTCCCTAATATGCCATCTCGCCTCCGTGGACGTAAAGCACCAAGAAAGAAAAGAAGTAAGCAAACGCACATATTAAAACTCTTAGCGTCGAGTTTCAAAAGTTATCATGACGCAAACAGTGAAACAACTAACACTCACAGTGCACGTGGGGTAAAAGCCAACATTCAGGTTGATACCATGGCCGGCTTGACCAACTCTCGTCACTACAATCATAAATGCTCCACACAATGGTTCATGCCCGTCAAAATCACCCAAACAGACCACATAAACTAGCTAACAAACACCGCAATGCTATTTTTCCTCCACTGTTACAGCAACACAATCATCAATACAAGTTAGTGCATGTATGCTAACATCACACAAATGGTTTTACGAGCTGCAAAATAATACTGAAAGCAAGTCCATTGGTTACCGCATACATTGTACACCGAAGGCTGTGTCGTTTAATGGTTGGTGTATTTTCCGTATGCTCGGGTACAGTGTTACTCCCGGGAATACGGTTGTTGGGGGTATACATGGGAGGCGGGGGAAAGGTGATACCTTTTACAAAGGTGAGAGAGAGAGAGAGAGAGAGAGAGAGAGAGAGAGAGAGAGAGAGAGACAGACAGACAGACAGACAGACAGACAGACAGACAGACAGACAGACAGACAGACAGAGACAGACAGAGACAGAGACGACAGACAGACAGAGAGAGAGAGAGGAGAGAGAGAGAGAGAGGGAAAAAAAAACGAAAAAAAAGAGGAGAGAGAGAGAGAGAGAGAGAGAGAGAGAGAGAGAGAGAGAGAGAGAGAGAGAGACCTTGCTTCTATATTCAAAAATAAAACTGACAATTAAACAAAAATAAAATGTCCCGGCCCCAGAGGACGAAACAAACAAAATTCTTGTTACATACATTTTCAGTCTAATATCTCTTATGCGAAAAGACGTTAAATAAAAAGGAACAGCAAGGAAGACATTTTCGAGGGCAAAATGAAAAGGGCAATAAAGGGAGGTGCGAGGCAGTTTTTAAAAAGAAAAGAAAAGAAAAAACAACAACTAAAATTAAACAACTGCCTGATTTTCGAAACAAAGTAACAAAGAAATAATGCAGCTGCACAATAATAATAATAATAATAATAATAATAATAATAATAACAATGGCACCGTGTGGGTCTTCAGGTCAAGTAACGTTGTGAACAGCAGTGTTCTGATTAAAACAGAAGTTACTTCCCTTCTTCAGGAGTCGGTAACATTACGGACGTTACCGTCTGTCTTCCGGTGTCTTCTTCTTAAAATCCACCATCACTCTCTTTGTGACAGGGTGCACAAATACAAAGATCTCTCTCTCTCTCTCTCTCTCTCTCTCTCTCTCTCTCTCTCTCTCTCTCTCTCTCTCTCTCTCTCTCTCATACATTGTAACCTGCATAGATAAAGGCAGGGGTCGAACAAATCGGGACTGGTACAGAAGTCGTGACTTGCAGGAAGGGTCCACTCCAAACAGCATACATGCCGCTGAATTTCTGACTTCAGTCCGTCAGATGGCTTTAATTTAAATAAAACATCAACTGCATGTAATGCGGAATTAATACAGCAGACTTAAAGGGAGCCTAACTGAAGACGCATTACGAGCCTTATGGATAAAAGTGGTATTTTACCCCCTTAAATCTCACAGCTATGTTTCCGTTGATTTTTCACTGCTCTATTTTTGTCAGTTGAACACAGACGTTTGAAAGTCGTGAAAGCACGGGCGTCTATCAGTCTCAGTGTATCTTTGGCGGCGTCATGAATAATGCCGTCATGTGTGACACAAGTGTGCACTACGTCACGAGCCAACCATTTTCTGCTCTTCAGCGGTAAACGGTGACTGAACCAACGTGGCTGCGGCCTGAGGATCCCAAATTCTAACCAACAGAAAAGTCCGCTGTTGCATAAATACTGATAGGGAACCATACGAAACCTGAAAACGGAAATTTATTTGCAAATTTTCTACGTTTCCTGGTTAACTTGCGTCTTCGCTTGGGATCCGCATTAACTGGAAAGGACAGTTCCGCCAAGTTTTGTACACTGTACAGTCTCTATGAGACGGCATTAAGATCATTTCTGTAAAAGTTACAACGCCGCTTCATTAAACTCGTATTCGGGATTACCGCTATAATAATAGTAAGGATGGTTCTCTCCATAACAATGAGCATCAGAAAAAAAGAAGGCTCGTGACGTTGCAAACGCTTACAAATAATGATGTGCCACGCACGTGTGCCGAGCTTGTTCATACCGTCAAAGACACAGGGGAGCCATGGGGAGGTGGGGGGGGTGGGAGAGAGGGGAAGGGGGGGAGGGGGGGAGGAGGCAGTGGAAGGGGCAGAGCGGCGGGGGTGGGGTGGGGGAGCGGGACAGGAGGGGGGACAGGATGGCAATAAGTGAGGGGCATGTGGGATTGCCGGAGGGGCAGGAGAGGGTCAGGATGGTGAGGAGGCGGGAGGGAGGGGCGCTGGCGTAAGACTGAAGAGCATTGTCATCATGGACAGGGAATAGGTTCACACTGACCAATATGTGTGTGTGTGTGTGTGTGCGTGCGTGCGTGCGTGCGTGCGTGCGTGCGTGCGTGCGTGCGTGCGTGCGATTCTTGTCTCGGGTGCGTGCGATTCTTGTCGCCCATTCCCACCCGGACAGTACCCCGGTGCGATGCTTCTCCGCTCGTGTCCCCTTTAATCCCTTCACTCCGTCAGTGCATCCTTAACTCCCGATTCTTGTCTCGGGTGCGTGCGATTCTTGTCTCCCATTCCCACCTGGACAGTACCCCGGTGCGATGCTTCTCCGCTCGAGTCCCCTTTAATCCCTTCACTCCGTCAGTGCATCCTTAACTCTCTCTCCCCCCCCCCCCCCCCCCCCCCCACCTCCCCTGTTGACTCCGCATCTAGCTTGTCCCCGGCAAAGGGAGGATGCGGCGCTGGACCCAGGGAGGCAGGGAGGAGCCGGGAGAGGACCAGGCGAGGCGCGGGTTGTACATCACGGCCACCACGGTCGTCTGGGCCAGCGCCAGGGGCAGCAGGATTTGAACCGTGCTCAGGTAGGACCCCAGCACGCACAGATTGCCCACGTGCACCACAACGTCGAAGAGCGTGCCCAGGATGTTGTCGAGCTCCAGCCCGCCCCCTTTCGCACTCTGGAACCAGTCCAGGGAACTCCAGTCCACGATCTGGGGAGATAAAAAAAAAAGTATATATTATAAAAATGGGTATTCAAGTGTAACCTAAAAACATTTCTTTTCCCAAAACTGTAGACCTGTCTGCCGTGTTTTCTGTTTCGTGCTCGGCTGTCTTCATCCGTCTCGAGTGTCGGTTTTGCTGCCCGTTTTTTTTTTTTACGCTGTGTAAATCAGTTTCGCTTTGTATAGAATCAACAAACAGGGGAGTTAATTAACGCTCGAAAACGTAACATAAGTACAACAACAAAGACCTGAGTTGCCTATGGTAACTCTCACCTGGCATGTGTGTAAATACAAGGTATATAAACTCCACCAGAAGTACTTCCTCGCGCTTTGTATCGCGTGTGTGTGTGTATATATATGTGTGTGTGTGTGTGTGTGTGTGTGTGTGTGTGTGTTGTGTGTGTGTGTGTGTGTGCTGTGTGTGTGTGGTGTGTGTGTGGTGTGTGTGTGTGTGTGTGTGTGTGGTGTGTGTGTGTGTGTGTGTGGTGTCATTGTGTGTGTGTGTGTGTGTGTGTGTGTGTGGTGTGTGTGTGTGTGTGTGTGGTGTGTGTGTGTGTGTGTGTGTGTGTGTGTGTGTGCATGTGTGTGTGTGTGTGTGTGTGTGTGTGTGTGTGTGTGTGGTGTGTGTGTGTGTGTGTGTGCATGTGTGTGATGTGTGTGGTGTGTGTGTGTGTGTGTGTGTGTGTGTGGTGTGGTGTGTGTGTGTGTGTGGTGTGTGCTGTGTGTGTGATGTGTGTGTGTGTGTGTGTGTGTGGTGTGTGTGTGTGTGTGTGTGTGGTGCGGCGCGCGCGTGCGTGCGTGTGTGCTTGCGTATGTGCGTGCGTGTGTGTGCGCGCGCGCGCGCCTGCGTGTGTATGCGGTTAGAATAGTCTCAGTCTATGGAGAAGATTTTGCGCTTTACAAATACTTTTTATTTATTATTATTATTATTATTATTATTATTATTATTATAGTTTGGCCGCTCGAATAGGTTCAAATGCCCTGTGAACGTATTCGTGATAAAGACGGATCGGATAGATAAAATAAGGAGTCATCGAGATAAAAAGCATATCTATATATATGTCAATGCAGTTTGGCCCTCGAATAGGTGAACGTATTCGTGATAAAGACGGATGGGCCGGTAGATAGTATAAGGAGTCATCGACAAAATCATTCAGTGTATGCAATATTTATGTCCATGGGGAAGGGGAAAAAAAGAAAAAGAAAAAAAACATACAGGAATGCCGCCACAACTGACTAACGAGTGTCACGCTAAGTCCATGAACAATTGTAAAAAGAGTGTGTACGTCAGTTGGTTCGCTGCAGTCATGCTAATCAAGTTACTGAAAAGCGTGAAGGAATTCGTCTAATGCTTCATGGAAGTCACGCTGTCAGTGACGCTATGTCTACGAAAATTGTGAAGAAATTCGACAGCTGATTTATGGCAGTCACACTATGTCACTCTATGTCAAATGCTTCATGGAAGTCACGCTGGTAGTCACGCTATGTCTACGAAAATTGTGAAGAAATTCGACAGCTGATTTATGGCAGTCACACTATGTCACACTATGTCAAATGTTTCATGGAAGTCAGGCTGGTAGTGACGCTATGTCTACGAAAAATGTGAAGAAAGTCGGCAATTGATTTATGGCAGTCACTCTTTAAAATTAGTATGTCCACGAAAAAGCATAAAGCAATTATGGAGGCCACCGATCCACACAACTCAATGGAGGGAAGTGGGAGGGGGCTGTAAGAGAGAGAGAGAAGGGGGGGGGGGGTTAAGTGTAAGAAGCATGCGTACAATGAAGAGACAGATAGACACAGACAGAGTGACAGACACAGACGGAGACACGGAGATCACTATTTTTGAACTAGTTGCAGTTCTTGAAGAGGAATGCTTTCGATGTCTTATATTCTCAATGCTTATGGAGGGTGCATACTGCTCTCAGTCAACGCCGTTATAAGCAAAAGCTGTATGCCGCGAAAAAAGGTCCAGGATAGTAAAACACGTTTCAATATGCAACGATGAAAGCTAGTAATAACGGTGTTTTAGAGCCACCACGCTCTCGCCCCGGCAAACAGCAGTAATTACCAATGAATAATTCAACTGCCTCATCGACTCCATCGGTCAGAAATCGGCCCCGTTTCATCCAATCATCGCCTTGACTGTAGCGGTCAACCGCGCGGCTGATTAAAGCTGCATCATTTTGGGGGTCAGAATGGCGGCCCACCACCACGACCTCAGCTGAACTCTTACCGTCGTTCAATAGCATGTTATCACACTGTACTCCTGTGTCGCCTGTGCGACGAGGCCTTGGCTGGTTACACTGGTGAAATTTATCAATTTTAATTCGCGCCTCCTCCCTTAGGCTGGTAAGCGGAAGGACCTCGGGAGGCAGTGATGGGAGGCAGTGTAGGTGCAGAGGGACACGGGGTGGGACAGGAGAGGGTGGGGGGATATGATGGGAGGCAGTGTAGGTGCAGAGGGACACGGGGTGGGACAGGAGAGGGGGGTATGAGGGGGCATATAGGGACATGGGGGGGGAAGAAGGGGTGAGGCATTAGGGGCAGAGGACGCGGGGGGGGGCAGGAGGGGGGAGGCAGTGTGGCAGAGGGACGTCGGGGGGGGGGGGGGCAGGAGGGGGTAGAGGCAGTGTAGGGGCAGAGGGACGTGGGGGAGGGGGCAGGGGGGTAGAGGCAGTGTAGGGCAGAGGACGTGGGGGGGGGGGGGCAGGAGGGAGGGGGGTAGAGGCAGTGTAGGGGCAGAGGACGTCGGGGAGGGGGGGGGGCAGGGAGGGGGTAGGAGGCAGTAGGGCAGGGGGACACGGGGAGTGGGGGGCAGGAGGGGGAGAGGCAGTGTAGGGGCAGGGGCACAGAGGGGAGGCAGTGTAGGGGCAGGGGGGCGGGGGGGAGGGGGGGATAGCAGTAAGGGAGGGGCAGTGGGAGGGGGGGCGCAGAAGGCCACGGTGGACAGGAGGTCATGGGGGGGGGGGGGGGGGGGTGGGGGGGGCACCTCCTGTGGAGTCATATGGGCAGGGAATGGGTTAACGCTGACCAAGCTGTCGGCAATGACGTGCAGACATACATGCAGGCGATGACGAAAATCCTTGGGTGCCGGGGAGATAGGGAGGCACCTTCATACCTCTGGGGGGTGTATGGCCACCAGAGATAACTGCGTAAGAGTGATAGGTATCAACACCCTCACGTTGCCGTCTGCCTTGGCTGCTTGTCCTGCTCTGGTAACTTTTGGGGGGGAACGACTCGCCCCTAAAACGGTATCTATGAAGCCTCCGACCTGTTGGTCGCTTCAGTCGAGGTGGATGTTTTGACCGCAGGTCAACGCGACTTTCGACGCGACTAATTCAAATAATAATAATGGACACTTAGAGCGCCTAACCCGTACAGGCCCTAAACGCTTACACATTCTTTCAATGTACATGTATGTTTTCAAGACTCAGTGTACACCACACACACACACGCACGCACGCACGCACGCACGCACGCACGCACGCACCCCCCCGCACAAACTTCCCCCCCGCACGCACGCACCACGCAACCAGCAGCAAAAAACCCAACACACACACACACACACACACTGGCTAGGGTTGATTTGGGGGTTTTGCATTGGGAATACACTATGCATGCGTGCGTGCGTGTATGTAGCCTATAGTATGCCGCGTGTGTATACCGCTTGTGTATGCTGTGTGTGTGTGTGTGTGTGTGTGGTGTGTGTGTGTGTGTGTGCGTGCGTGCGTGCGTGCGTGCGTGCGTGCGTGCGTGCGGGGCGTGCGTGCGTGCGTGCGTCGTGCGTGCGTGGTGTGTGTGTGTGTGGTGTTGGTTGAGGGGGGGGGGGGTCCAAAGCAATTTAAGTGATTTAATGCATACAGCTGTTTGTCATCATTTTATTTAACATTACCACCACCACCCCACCCCCTCCGCCCCAGCCCCGACCCAGACCACCCCACCGCCACCCCCACCCCACCTCCACCCCCACCCCACCGCCACCCCCACCCCACCTCCCGTCTCACGTTAGTTCCCTCTACGGTT
Organism: Alviniconcha marisindica; assembly: GCA_018857735.1. Lineage (NCBI taxonomy): Eukaryota > Metazoa > Mollusca > Gastropoda > Provannidae > Alviniconcha > Alviniconcha marisindica. The sequence continues at coordinate 357,901 of JABMCL010000565.1, forward strand.
TTCACTCCCTCCCTCTGTCCTTCAGTCGATCGTCCTTCGCACGAATCAACTTACACAAAAACAGTATCATTCGCCTCTGTTGTTCATTGGGCAAAATTAGACTCCGTGTGACGCCACAAGTCGCTGAAAACCCGTAACGCCAAGTCAGGTCAAGTGAGGTGAACGACCTTCGCTTTGTCAGTCTGCCGCTGTGTCAAAACCCGTACGGATAAGTTAAGTGAGGTGAAGGACCTTCGCTTTGCCAATCTGTCGCTTTGTCAAAACCCGTAACGACAAGTCAGATGAGGTGAACGGACCCTCGCTTGTCAGTCTGTCGCTGTGTCAAAACCCGTAACGACAAGTCAGGTCAAGTGAGGTGAACGACCTTCGCTGTGTCAGTCTGTCGCAGTGTCAGGGCCGCCAGGACGACGCAGCTAGATATCTTCCCATGGCCGCTGGCTATCGCTGGACTGACGGACTTTAAGATATTTCGGTATCCGTTCCACACCCGACATCTGAGGACACTAAGCCCCACATCATCGTTCCACCACCGTGTTACCACACTAGCACGTAAAAGATCCCGGACATTCTGCCATAAGTGCAGGTGGCAGGTTACAGCTAAACACGCATGCAGCCTACGTAAGTGGCTTTGCATGAAGTGACGTGACATGGTGCAAGGTTGTATGGTGTAGCCTGCACAGAACGTGAGCCAAGACGGCAGCAGTTTCACGTGGTGCCAGCCATGTAACAACAACAAAAACACTGTACGCACATCACTTTGGTGGATATTCAAAACGCGCTATAAAGAGCTACACTCACTTTAGAATTACATACAACAAAAGCACAGTGAGTCTGATCGAGAGCGAGGAAAACCACTACATAAAAGCGATCAATAATAATTAATATTTGTAAAGAGCGAACCTCCAACATCAACACAGAGCTATGCAAGTTCTACCGTAATCAAATTACATGACAAGCTCCCGGCATAAAATTAACAGCATCAACGGCAATATCCACTTTTAGCCCCGTCGGTTCGATGTCCTCAAATGGTTTGAGGGTGCGTATGTGCGTGTGCTTGTGTGTATAGACTGGCATGGTACGAAATGAACTGATATGTGGATATGCCAAAGTAGTGCACACATCAAGTTCATTCCACAACACACACACACACACACACACACACACACACACACACACACACACACACACACACACACACACACTCATACTACTGCATGACCGGGTGACCCCCAGAGCGTTCCGCTGGGGAACGCTACAACAACAAAGCTTAGCTCTGTGTAACCTGGAGGGACTGTCGGCGAAAAATGTATAATTATATAGATATAGATATGTATAGCCTATGAGCTAGCGGAAACCAGACTGAGCTCTCTGAAGGTAAATTTGTCGCTACAAAGTATACATTTGCAGCAACATCTAGTTTTCCAGCTCAGTCCAACACTCGAATGTGTCAGCGGCCTAATGATAGGGACAGTTCAAGCTTCTCTCTCTCTCTCTCTCTCTCTCTCTCTCTCTCTCTCTCTCTCTACACACCCAAGAAATATTTCACTAGCCCTTCCAGCTTCAAGTTAGCGCTCCTGCTTGCTACAACAAGTAAAGTTCTTTTGTTACGTCTTGCTATTTATATCATGAAAGTGTTTACCAATCGAAATGCTTAAATAACTGAGTCTCACAGCTCATTACCGTATGTATATGTATACGTATGCTTTTTAGTATGCATGCACGTTTCTACACATATACAAGTAGAATTCACCTTAGTAGACTCTGACATGTGCAAACCTCCATTGAAATGGGCCCAAGGCCTAATCAATAAAACATTCAGCGTTCAGCGTTTTCTCTCTCTCTCTCTCTCCCTCTCTCTCTCTCTCTCTCTCTCTCTCTCTAAATTAAGTTTTCAAGCATGTGGACATATATATACATACACCAGGAATACACATAAATACCAAGCTAGTAAGTTCAGACTATCGGGAGTCAAAGCCGAAAAAACTAAAATAGTAAGGACAAGAATAGCCGAACAGTTCAAGTTTGGTACATGACGCATCAAGCCTCAGTACTGACGCAGATAATAGTATACACGTCACTGTGTCCTGAATAAGCTTACAG
>JABMCL010000565.1:365000-390000 GCA_018857735.1 Alviniconcha marisindica
GTGTGATTTTTGTTGGTTTTTTATTTTGTTTTACATTTTCCCCAGCAAAACAACAACAAAATTATCTCAGCGGTTTAAAAGAAATATATAGCCTTCTCAAAATTTGTTTGGTTGAGAAAGGCCGCTTATCTCCAACAGGTAAAAGGCATCAACTAAACACAGAAATTCAATGCATTTGTTTTTGAATTCCTTCATTGATTTGAGCATAAAATGCTTCTGGCCAATATCAAAGATGCGGTGCACACAACACATGCATGAAAGCCATTATTTTTTTTATTTTTTTTATTATAGATAGCTTATTTTTAATGCCCAGTCAACCATGAGGGTTATAGCAAAACAAAACATATTATTTCAAAACTGCACGTTCAAACTAGCACAGTGTCAACCAGAAACACTGGTAAAAACTGCCAGAGTAAAAACAAACAAACAAAACAGTAAAACTAAAAACTACAACTAAAAAACCCAACCTGTAATGAAACGTTATAAGTTTCTGCTAACATCCAAAACATTCTAATGTGCCAGATCCCTCTATGACAGTACATGTGTGAGGTTCAAAGCACTATACATGAAACACTGCAACAATACACAACCTAATTTAATAATGCCTCTCCTCTGCATCCACCCACGTGCGCACACGCACGCACACCCACACACACATACACACAATATACACACGTATCTATTTATCTGTCATTCGGCTGACAGGTGTTTACAAAACAGACCAAGCGTGGAATCCACTGAGCTAGAAAAAAAGAGAGAAAAAAACAACAACAACTCCGTGGTGGAATCCCGAGCCGCTGGGAAACACTGTTTCTATTAATAATTATGACGTCACCTCATTGCCTAAGCTTCAGCCGTGAAAGTCGGCAGCAGCGTTCCTGCGACGCCAGCTCAGTTTCGGAACAGACACAGGTCAAGTGGTGTGCAATGTGTTGATCTAGCATCAGAAGATCTCAGCATTTGTCCGTCAAATCCATGGATCGCTGTCTGTCGTCCTGATACCACGTTCGGCTAATATTTTTTGCCATCTCTCTGCTGAGGAATGATCGTCAAAACCAACAAAATGGCGGATTCAGCAGATCCGGACGGTCTGGAAGACGCCCCAGCGAGCGCTCTGATCGTTACTAATCTAAGCGTGGGTTTTTTCGACGACGCATCTCAAAAGGTATCAATTAAACAATATGACCAGCTAATCTGATACGTTCAAAGTTACCGTTCACCTAAGTTGCGGTGACGTGTAAAGTGGGGCTGGAACTGGGGGAGCTTTATTACTAATAATACTAATACTGTAATAGTTTAAAAAAATAAAGATATTGATTATAAATAATAAAAGTAGATTTAGATTAGTAGCCAAATACTTTAATAGCCTTATCAATGAATCTCCACCTGGAATCGCCAGTGCTCTCAATCGCCATTATGGTGCGACAGAGTGGATGGCCACATCATCAAGGTTCATTATCGTTTGAAGGTAATTGACACTGTAAGGTATTCCAGTTCATGAACAGATTGTGCAGTACTTCTAGTGGACTTGAAAAACATGATTTTGGTTCATCAACTTCATGTCGGCCAACTGCACGTTGTGATATTGTAACTGAGATCAGTCAGCCTATGACTAAAACAAAGATACCTTGTTGTACTTGTACGTTGTACTTGTAGAACTTTATAATGTTAATTAATACTATTTTAGAAATTTTAGCTTGGAACCACAGTTTAGAGTAACTTACTTAGACTTGTAACAACTAACAATACATTCCACTCAGACAGTACTGAACCAAGCTCAGTTTGCAATTAAATAAGTGGAACTGGTACAGTGGTAGGTCTAGGTACATTCAATTCTTGTGGCTTTTCTTTTTCATCTTCACAGACGCATTTCATGGATTGGGTTGAGTGAAATTGCTGAAAAATGTTTTAGATGAGAAGACATTTTCTATCTTTGCTTCCAAAGATATGTGCAGACTGTGACTGTGAGGCTGTTTGGTTCGGCAGATCTCTGAGCACTGCAAAATATTGCTGTGGTTATTTTTCATGACAATACTTTCTTTTTAATTTAATGTCACTTCACACTAGTTATAAATTATAGTACCATATTACTAGTATTGGTACTAATAATAATGTTCTGTGAGTAACTTAGTTAATGGAAAGTAGCATTTGAAGTAACGGCTAAGGTATGAACAAATGAAGTACCACTACCAACTAATCAGGTGAACTTCACCATATAAATTTAGATTTATAGTGCATCAGCAATTAGTTACTTGCTTGGATTTTTCAACACTTGACCTAACATTCTTTAGATTTATATATAATATATAATTTTAAAAAAATAAAAATATATATATATGTTTCATTACAATGAGACTGAGTACTTCGATTAATAATTTTCCTGTGTTTGCAGGAGAATTTTGAGACTTTGACTGTTTGAGTTTGACTCTTTAGGCCTCATTTTCAACATTTTCATGTGGCTGTGTTTGCAGGATGAGTTTGAGGCAGCATTCAGAACGGAGGACAGTGAAGCAACATTCAACTACCTGAAGAGTTTCCGGCGAGCCAGAGTCAATTTTTCCTCCACTGAAGCAACTGTGTCGGCTCGCCTCAAGTTCCATGAGAGGGAAGTGTGTGGGCAGCACATTAAATGTTACTTTGCACAGGTTTGTGAGGCTTATGGCTTGTTACAATGTTAGTATGTTAGTTGTTACTGTTTGTAAATGTGTGTTATCATGGGCTAACTTGTGATATTCTGTTAAGGTGTTGAAGGTGGATTTTTTTTAAAGTTTTGAATGTAATATTTTTGCAGTTTTACTTAAAGGGAAAAAAGTCTTCATTGACACAGAAGAGCAGACTATACTTTATATTGATAAAACCATAAAATTTAAAATGATTTTTTATATATTTTTTATAAACATTCCTCACACACCACACACACACACACACACACACATGTTTATATGCAGAAGCACTCATGGTGTACAGGCATTTATGAAATACATAGTCTTACCTGTGTGTGCATGTTAGTTGTTATTCACTTATTGTCACTTCTGTATGACAAACAATTTGGATTCTTGATTCGAGTTTGGCTGTTCATACAGGTGCCAAGAGTGTTTACAGAGGGACACCTGTTGCCCCCGAAGCCAGAGAAGATGTTTTTGATATCACCGCCATGTTCACCTCCAGTTGGCTGGGAACAGATGCCAGAAGCTGAGCCTGTCCTCAACTTTGAATTGATCGAGACCCTCTCCCGACTGTCTCCTGGTAAGTTCACACAATGAGTAATAGAAAACCGGCTTGCAAGCTCCATAGTTGTTACAGTGACTTATTGGAGCATGCTTAACTAGTGATATTTAAAAGAACTAGCCTTCTCAATCTCGAACAATAACAATATAGTTTATTCATCCCAGTGGGAAATTAAAATTTAAAGCTGTCGTTCGATCGCACAACGAAGAACATATCTCAATAATTCTAAGTCATGAAACACACGCACATACACACTCTTACTCTTAGACATACGCCCCCTTTCTCTCCATCTGCATACACTAAATAACAAATATCTCAAAGGGTAATATCTCAAATATCTAAATAATATCTCAAAGAATATTTTGACCGAAGACAAATTTAGAAGAGATAAAAATTCAGTCAGAAATCAGATTTTATTTTAGTATCCTCAGTTGATTTTATAACTTTTGTAATCTGAGCAACAGGTAAATTTAGAAGAGATCAAAATTCAGTCTGAAAATCAAGTATTTTGTTTTTGTATCTTCAGTTGATTTGATAACTTCTGTAATCTGAGATTTGTCAGCAACAATCAGTGGGAATGGCAGCGTGCAACAGTTTGACACTGACAGTGTCCTAACGTGCCTGCGTTGCATGTGATGGTGGTTTGATATCAGGCATAAGAACTGCATACACTGGTCAGCAGGGGAGCATGACCATGGATGGCGCTAGAGTAGAAGTCGTTGGGCCAGCTGTGGTACTTGATAGTGTTTTCTGCATCCAGTTCCACTAAGTAACTACTAACTAGTAGCTGTCAGTAGTGAAAGTTGGACCCTGTTTTGCTAATCTGAATATATTGAAAGTCAAATCAGCAGGGTGTATTAAAGTTGTTGATTTTTACTTTCTAGATTTTATTTTCCTACAGTATATATCCTAACTGTTGGAGAAAGGCCAGTATCTTGAACAAAACCTGTTTCGAAGTAGATATGATGGAGCCCCAACAAAACCTGCTTTTGGAATGTGCAACTTCTTGATCATTAATCCAATATGTGCCACGTTTAGGTGATCAGTGCTGACGTTTGAACTTCAATTTTGTTTTACAGTACATACCAAAAATCTAAATAATAATTTAACGCTTTGAGGATGTACCTTTGTTGGAATTTATGTACCTTTTCACTTGCATGCCAGATCAGAGTTACCTGAGGTGATGCAGGTTTTTGTTCGGGTCTTGTAATGTCTTTTGACTCATTTGAGTGCTAATTACCCCCCACCCCCCCCCCCCACACACTACCACCACACACCCCCTTTTTTTTTCTCTGGATAAATGCTCAATTTAGTGACTCAGCTGTTGGAGGGGACATTTTCAGATGCAGATGCACGATCACCAATACCCCAGGGAGGTGATGCATTTTATTTGATTGCTTTTGTTGTATCTTTCAAAGGCTGTTGAATTTGTTACACTTTTAAAGGTAACCGATGTATTAGGTTGATGGCTTGCCATTGTGTTTTCATGTCATTTTAGAGTCTGGTATGTTTGTTTGTTGAACTGAAGCTTGTTATTTTTTTGGCATGAAATTACAATTTAGTTGCTCGAGAAAGGTTTAACAGAGACTTTGCAGTAAGCACTATGGTCAGTGTTGGAGTTGGGCTGTTGTAATTGGTTGTTAATTATTCATCTTTCTTTGTTTAACTTCTTGTTTTGTAATAGAACATCTGCTCAAGGGTAGTAACTCTTGCAAGTTCCTACAGGTTCAGAAACAAAAACAAAAAACAACCTATCCTGTTAGCTGATTCACTGGTCTGACATCCTGCAATAGCGTTCAGACTTCCGTTGTTCTAATTTTATATGGCATCAGAAAGGTGCTGTTCCTAATAGTTTAGTTTTGTTTGTTAGCCCAGCCATTGTGTTATAAACTAGCAAAATACCCACTTCAGCCACCTCTTCCACAGAAATGGAAGTGCTGAGGCTATTTTCCTTGATGTGGGTGTTGACACAGAGATATATATATATATATATCATATATATATACACACACACACACACACAAGAAGGGGGAAGGAGAGAAAAAAAGGGTTCACTTTCTTGATTTGTAAAAAATGCAAAATTGAGAACATGAAATCTTTTTTGTTTTTTCTGTGTGTGTGTGTCTGTGTGTGTGTGTGTGTCTCTCTCTCTCTCTCTCTCTCTCTCTCTCTCTCTCTCTCTCTCTATATATATATATATATATATATATATATATATATAATCTGGTATTTAGAGGATTTATTATTATTTAACCCATCTGAAATGATGGTTATTTTTTGGATAAGGTGTATCATGAATTAAATTTCTGCAACAGTCCTGTGATTGTGTTTATTATATTACTTAGAGAGGACACCAGTCAAAGGAACAAAAAAATACATTCACAACAATTTTTAAAATATTTTTTAGGTACATTTATGCTCTAGTCTAGTTTTCTGAAAACCATCGTTTGATAGCCATGAACATGTGCCCTTCAGCACTGTTATTTTGTGTCTGACTGCATCTGAGACATCACGAACAAGGCCAGCATGTGTGGGAGAGATGTACTTTAAATGATGAGCCACACTCCAAGCATCGCTTTTTTGATACCTTCCTCTGGACCCTGCCAGAGTTGGTTATGCCACTGAATGGGCGCTCTTTATTATTATTGTTATCTTTATCTTTATCTCTGCACAGCTGTCCACTGGTATTGTCAGCGCCCTCCGAAAGGTTAAGGTACTAATAAGACTGTGGAAGCGACACAGCATCCAAACACGCATGTTAACATGAGGTGCATCCACCCCAGTTTAAAAACAAACAAACAGTTCTGTCTCAGTTCAAACGATTTTGGTTTTATCTGTGCTTGCATTAGCGGCATGGACAGTTATAAAAGAAATTCCTGATATAATTTGAGTTGTGAGATGGTCTGGCCCAGTGGTAAGGTGTTAGGCTGGCAAGCAGAAGGGCCTCAGATTGATTCCACTTTGGCTGTCCCTTCTCTTCAAAAAGGTGGTTTGTTGACACTGTCTTGTGGCTTTGTCTCTCCCAATTAATGAAACATTAAAATGGCTCTCATCACTGCCCGTCTTAATGCAGGAGTCATTCTGGTGGTGACAGTGTAGTGATAGCTATATAATCTACCTCTCCGTCTCCCCCTCCCCCCTGCAACCCCCCTCTTCCCCTCTCCTGTCCCTAATAAGCCTTATGGTTTCTGTGGACGTTCAGCAGTATGTTTACTTACTTACTAATTTGAGTTATCAGCTCCCCCACTCCCATCATGTTCTTTGTAAAGCACTGAGGGCTTTTTAAGAATTTGTGCTGTAGAAATGATCGTTATGATTATTATTATTACAAACTTACTGCCATTTGAGCACCAACGAAAAACATTTACGGATTTAGCCAACAGTTTTTGAAGACCTATAGCATAATCAGTTATGGCAGGGGTTGGAGGAAAGAAGTGGTAAGCCAGCTCCCGGAGCCTGGAGGTGACCCTGTGGTTGATAGGCCGGCAAGTGTGTGGTGTAGACTGTGAGCTTACCGGCTGTGAAAAGTTACGATGTTGTCAAATGCAGTGCTAAGGACTCACGATGGCGCTGTTTCTTTGGTAACTGTACCACATAAAGCATTGTAACCTTGTTGCCATTGCAGGGCAGACGCACGAAGTTCAGCCTCCGTCAGAATCCGTGCCAGGCATCGTGGTCCACATCTGTGAGGATCCTGAAGGCTTTGCAGATCGACCAACCATCCTCCAGACTGCACGTCCGGAATGTAATTAGCAAGCGCGCCGGTCGTGCTTAGCTCCCTTGATGTTGTGATATAATAATTATGGGAATGTTGGTGCCACCCCACCCCCACCCACCCCTGTCATCAGCCACACGCCACACCTCATATCCACTGTTGTTCAGTCATCATCATTGGACATTGCACAAGGCCTCGCAAATGCATGCAGGACATCAGCTAGGGTTATTGTTTTTTTGTGCGTTGTTGTCTTCTTCTTTTTTGAGGGGGTGGGGGGCTTTTATGTTAACCTTGAAATAGTTGAATCTCTTCAAATCAAAGTATGCTGTTTTCTGATGTGGATGTTTTGTGGTGCAACAACAATAATAAGATAAAAATGCAAAGTCAGTAAAAATAAAAGCGATGCTTGTGCTACTGCTAGAACTGACTTGCCAGAGCCAAAGAACATTTCTGGCAGTGACTGTTGCAGGCAGGAACTGGCAGTGTGGCTTTTTATTGGGGTGAGATGTACAGTTTCTGCCATGTGGTTCTCACCTGAAGGCAGTGACTTGGGATGGCAGGGAGCTTGGCCCGTTTGCTGGCGACAGGGCCACCAGGTCTTTGCAGTGCTAGCGCAGGTCATGCCAGAGTTGGCCATTGGTGAAACTAAACTCCCACTTCTCAGCATGTTGTTTTCTCTGACGCGATCACTTTGTGGCGTATGTGTTTCACCCTGACCTAACCATCATGGTTGACTGGGTGTTGAAAACCCGTTATCTGTCTGTGGCGTATGTGGCAAATTATGGTTGATTCCTCTTAGGCTGATTGTCGGAGATACTTCTCGACAGTTTTACAAGCTGCATGGGCTTTTGGTGCCACTGCAATGCACATGTGTGAGTAAAATTTGAAAAAGTGAAGTCAGCTCTTGGAATCGCTGAGCCATGACAAGGGGATAAAAACTCAGCATTAATAGCGGCTTTAATAATAGCGGCATTAATACACATTTTACAATATGTCAGAATTAATGAAAACCAGATAGATTTTTCACGTTTTTTATGCTGGTTAATTTTTCAGATGTGATATGCCCTTCATGTTGGACTGGTATGGAACTGTTCACTCCCTCAATTTTAATATAAATGTTGTGCAAGGTAATTGGTGGCTATTGGCTGCTAGTCACCAGAACATCTTCAGCCAATCAGAATGTAACAAATAATTTCCTGTGGGAAAAGCCTGAAGAGTGGCTGCCATGTTTGCCTCACATTCACAAGGTAAAACACTGTAACAGCAAACGGGGGGTCAATTCTGAACAAAACAGTTTTGAAATGTGTAATTGCATATGAAGGAGCTGATCATCCATCCTGAAGTGACCTTCTGCAATTGACAGGATGTTAAAGTCCAGTTTCTAACCTTCAAACCAAGTAGTAACATTCGCTGAGGATGAGAGTGATTGGCTGCAATCAAATGAGGCAAACCCAAAGCTGGATTCAGAGTTAACGTACTGTGCATGCCACCAGTCAACACAGCACCACAGGGCAGCAAAGGATATGCTTTTTCTTTTGCGAACATACTGCCACTATGACCATGCAGTTGCAGTAGAAGTGGGAGACAACTGTGTTGTTACTGAGGACTGCTCATTTCTACATGCGCTATATTGATACACTTTCCTTTCATCCATGTTCTTACAAACTTTGCCGTACCATTAATCTCCACGTAGACTCTGATCTCATCACATGTTTCTCAACTTGCTTTCTGCTTTTTTAAATTTATTTGTTTATAAATATTTTGAGTCAGACTTACATGTCCACAGATATAGATAACATTTTGTAATAATAAGATCAAATGTACACAACAGAATTAAATTCATTCACAGACAAAAAGTAACAAGCAAAAACGTTTGTTGTGATACAGGGCACAGGTGTCTGTTCTTGCTTCCTTGCAGTACTTTACCCCTTTTAAAAACTTGACTGTTTTCAGATTTCAGATCACCCAGATAACTTGTGGTTGAGTGGGCATTGAAAATGAATATCAATCGTCAAATTTCAAAATTTCTTATTATATTTTTTTCTTCTCCTTCTTTTGTGCAACATTCCTTCGAAAGTTGAATCTGTACTTTTACAAATAGAATCATAGTGGCATTATGATTTGAATAGATGTAAAACAGCTGTGGGTCATCATGAATACACCTGGACTGGATGTGAGTGTGGATGCTGGATTTGATGTTATTTATTCATATATTTATACATATTGCCAGTACATAACCATGTAGATTTCTTTGTACAACATAATACACATCTTTGTAAATGTGTGTCATAGAAATTAATGTTCCATGACTATTGCTCATGTGTGTGTGTGTGTGTGTGTGTGTGTGTGCATGCGTGCACACTTTGGCTGTATGTGTTAGTGTGAACATCTGTGCATGCTCTTTTTCTGTCAGATAAGACTGAATTGCATGAAATATTAGCCATGTAGTGAGTCTTTGTTGGTACTTTTTGTTTGATCTGTGTGTGCTTTTTTCTGGGTGGACAAGAATCTCAAATGTTTAGTTTTCAAAAGTGGTCTAGTTAATGTATGACGTGCAGTTGCAAATGGATCAGAGTATCGAAGGAGATTGCAATGTTCGGCATGAAATATTCTCAAATTCACACAATGTCCATTTTTAATATACATCATACCTTGATAAAAAGAGTCTACAGACTTTCATACTGACAAGTTTAACTGGTAGACATTTTGTGAATAGATCAGAGTTTGTAAATTTGAAAAATCTTGTAATCTTATATCACAAAGGGCCTTGCTTAAGTGGGATCATTGAAAGGGAACTGGGGTGGGGGCAGGGGTGGGTGGGCACTGTCTGTGTCAAGAACTGTGGAGGAAAAAGACCAAACAAATTTGAAGTTCTTTAAGTTTTGACTAATTTAAAGCCATTGCTTGATTTTTGGATTTTTCTCAAAACTGTTGGTGTTGCTTTGCCTAACACAAGTTGCAAATAAGGCTAGAAAGTTGTGTCATTTGACCACAGTGATGTCATGAAGCTCATCAGTCAAAGTCACAAATTTTTCATTTGACCAGTTCCAAATGTCATCCTCTTTAAGAACTGCCACTCACTTGCTGCCACTGGGAAGTATTGCCAAGTATATTTTTCAATGGAGTACACTGGACAGAAATTATGGGGCACTCAGGACACAGAAATTAAGGTCCCCTCTGCAGAGAATCCAGACCTCATTTGTAGTCATAATTATCGTATTTAAGCCTGGAGTATGCCAGAATACAGCTTCAGTGCAGTCTGCTGCCAGGAATTCTGCCTAATTTCTGTCTTCCCAGTTCATTCAACTTCATTTATTGCCAATCCTCTTCCAGTGTAGATTGACGTATGACATGATCTTTGAGGCTGACTGTTGTGACTTGTTTCATATTAAGAGATTAAAACCTTTGTCGTTGACTGGGCATTAAGTATGAGGAGTCAGCCCCAACTACAAGCACTTGCACCAAAAGTGGGGGTTACCAGGGGACCAGAAACAGAATGTAAAGAAAGCTAATAAAGTAGATTTGAGACTAATTGTTGTCTCCCTCGTAACATTTTCTCCGTGTCATGATCATAATAAACAGAGTGTGTTCCTGCCCACAGCTGGTGCAGCATCATTTTTTAAATTCATAGTGTGGTCAAGCATTCACTGTTGGGTCGTTGCTTTTCATCAGCATGCTTGGAGTTGCGCTTTCACATAGGTCATCTAAATAGTTTTGTGTGATTACCATATATATTCTCCATTTCTTTTTGTCTGTTTTAATTTCCAGACTGATACGGTGATAGTGATGTCCTCATTTTGCTGTATATATTATAATACGACCCACTATTTTTGTGTCAGTGTTGGTGCTGTTACCAGCAGGCAAAGTATTTATTACAATTCTAGGTGTTCTCCACTTACCCAGTGTGCCATGCATCAGCTGTGTAGCTGTCAGACAGGTGAGCCTAGATATACTACCGCTCACAGCGGGAGAAAGTTGATGGGGTGTGATTCTTCCTTGGGACATTGCTTTCTTTTTAATGCCAAGTCATGTGCGGAACAGGCTGGTAGAAGCTGTGAAACCGAGAGACCTATTTTCTCCACAAGTTCTTGTGAGATTGTGTTCAGCCATTGTAGGATTGTTGATGTTTTATACACAGATAAGAACTTGCAGATAATGCTATGTTTGTGCCAAGGGTCTATTCATTGGAGATAAACAAACAATGCATTTCCTGCCTCTTGGAGGGGAGTCGTGGGGGTTGTGGTGGGATATGAGACAGTTGTTGATTTTTTAGGAACTGTTTGAACAAGATCTTTCCAGATGATGTAGGATGATGATCTGCATTTAGCTTTTCCAGTTTTGATGACGGACCAGATTTTTGTAGGTCATGGGAGAGCCTGAAAAAAAAAGAGTTGTATATTCATATTTTGAACGTGTTCAAGGGCTTGAGCTGTTTGATGACTTGAGCTTCTTTTTATTATTTACCTAGTAGTGTGTTCTCAATGTTCACCTGTACTTTACTCAAATTCTTTGCATACCCTTCCCTCATCCCATCTCCAGGTATTGTCACTGTTAGCATGTGCTGTCATTCACTTCATGTATTTTTAACTCATGGAGAGGTATGTCTGTCTGTGTCACAATGATCAGTGGCCACGAAGCTGCTACATCATTCATAGTGGAAACCCCCCCCACTTTAGCTGCCTTTGTATCTGAGACTATTTAAACAAGATTTTCTCAACTTTGCCTGATGATAATTTGCATTGATTTGAACACTTTCATGTCAGTTGCGGTGACCTTTATATCATTTTGAGGTCACAGGAACATCTGAATCAACACTGAAAGTGCCAGTTGTAAATATTTGTCGAGTCTGGTCTGAAGCAGTTTCAGTGTGATTTTTAACAGTACACTGTGGTAATTTCTGAAGCGGTTCCAGCCCCAGCCAAAGCTTTAAAGTATTTCTGTGTGATCTTTAACACAGTGTAATACCATACAAGCATTATACTTTTACACTTTACACCCATATTTCAGAAGTGTTAGCCTGGTAAATGGTGCTCTAATGGTAAACCCTGAACTGCCCTACTTTGATTATCTGCTTCTCAACAAACTTGCTTGGGTGCCAGTATTTTATGGAACGGTATTTGGTATTATTATTGGGTGTTTCTTTTTAGAAGCTGTGTTTGATTTGAACATGTATAGAATTTCTTTTCTTTCGCTGTCCATACTGTTTCATCCTGATATAATCAGACCAAACATTGACTGGATATGAAAAAAATAAACTCATTTTCAGTGAGTCCTTGCTAAATTTGATCAACTTTTAGGATTACTATGGCACTGGAAAATTGAAACAGATCTTTTGTTTCTGGCAAGATTTGATCTGGTCAAGTCCAAACTGTGCGTGACTGTTACATGTATGCAGCCCTGCCTTGAGTAAGTTAAAGTTTGTATAGGGATATAGTTGCTGGGTTTCCTGTCTTGACAAACATTGAATGTTGTTGTCTTGGATGCCGTTTTAGTGAGGTCCTTGAAACACTGTATGGTAATGTCCATTAGTATTAAGCTTTGTGTGTTTACACTAGCTATGGTGACCATGCCTGGTTACAGCTTGCTTCATTGCCGATACATGTGAGAGTTTGAAAGAAAAGGTACTTCTGTTATGAATGCGAGTCAGCAGAGCATGAGCTTGCAGCACTTTTTGTTTCTTGAGAAACTGTCCCTCTTCCACATGATGCTGTTCAGTATCTGGGGTGCCTTGCAAAAATTATTTTGTCAAGAGGCTGTTTTGGGCTGCCATGCCCATGGTGTTGATCAAAGAAAGTGTTCTTTTTCTGTCTTTTGTCAGCAAGTTGTTGTAGTGTGCTTGCGAGGTTGCATTAAAACATTTGACCATGTCCAGATATATATATATATATATATGTGCATTAAAAGTTAACAAGACTGAAAACATGGCAGCACAAGTGGTCTGTAGAGCTGCTACATGTTAGGAACTACACAATAACCAGCTGAAACTGAGAGACTAACAAGGACCCCCCCCCCCCTTCCCCCCACAAAATCATGGCGTCTGCTTCAGATTAGAGTTCCATTCAGTTTTTAATATAGACCTGTAACAGCAAAAGTGGTCAGAAATCAATAAGACATTTTGATACATTTGAAGATATTTTACCCTGCACCTGTCAAACAGCGCTGAACAACTTTTTCTGCCTATTGGGCTTTGGCAGAAAAAGCTGTTCAGATGCTCACAGATCCATTTTCAGGTCAGAGAAACATGTAAGTAAATAATGAAAAGGAGCATAACTGCAAGGTCTCTTCCTTCTGGTACATACTTCTCCGGGCCGTTTACACTGTGGCAGAGCACAGGCTCAACCCCCGATTGCTTTCATTTACATCTGTGATCTGAACCAGACTTGAATCATGTTTGGTATCGTTATCGCTCTGGAAGTATCAAGTTTCCTGCACTTCATTCAACTCTTTCCATGTGTTGTTCTTCCACGCGCTACTGAAAGAGAGTAGCAAAAGCAGCTTAAAAAATATATTCTCTGTTCTTTTATTGCTTGTGTATGTTATGTGTAAAATATGGTGGCTGTGTGCGATCTAGAAATGGAGGCAGTAACCTGCTAATGCAGTACCTCTTGCAGTTATTGTGTTGCCATGTGACAGACACAATTAGCCAATCAGGACGCACACAGGAGACACACCTCTTTCAGTACTCTTTGACAGCTTGGAATCAGAAGCTAGGTAATTTAATCAGCACAAAATTATATGTGACAAAATTTGATCATCGATGACAGAAAGTCATCAATGATCAGATTACGTAGCTTGATAGAACATTTTGTGGAAAACCAAAGGCAAAGAGAAGTACAAGCAAAAGCACACAGACCTTCAGAGTAACATAATGTGGTGTCATTCTGAAACAGAACGAGGCCCATGGGAGTTACTTAGCGCTCGTAACAAGTACAGTAACAAAGACCCAAGTCACCTACAGTAACTCACCTGGCATGCATGGAGTTTATGTACCTTGTATTTACAGACATGCCAGGTGAGTTACCGTAGGCAACTCGGGTCTTTATTGTACTTGTGTTGCGTATTTTGAGCGCTAATTACCTTCCCTTGTTTGGTGTCATTCTGTCAAGTCACGACATGAGCATGCCAAACATACTCATTTATTTCCCCTAACACGTCTGTATATTTTTTAATAAGCTTCACCCTGCCTTTCCATATTTGGAAACGTCACTCGAGGGAGACCCCTCCGAAGCTTGTGTCTTTAGGATCACCTTGTTCAGTAATGTACTTCATGTATTACATGTTCAACAGATGCAGTAGTTACTTGCATGGATGCAACACACTAAACGTTAAGACATGCTGTAAAGACACATTTATGTGTAACTTCAGTGAACTGTTTGGTAAGGCATCCCTGGCATTCAATTTTTCATCATCCCAGAGTACAGATCAAGCATCATCTCTTTCCCAAGTTTGTGATTAACAGCAACAGAACCTGTACCAAGTACAAGTACTGATGTGCAACTGAAGACCAGTGCCCCACATTCCAGAGTTATTTTCCTGCTGTTTCTGAGCATGTTGTCAGTTCCTCTCATTTTTTTCAACATCCTCCCAGTTTCTGAGGTAAAAAAACAAACAAATCTTTGAATCAACTCCACATTGGTGTTCACACTTGCCCTGATCCTTTGCGGGCGAGTTGTGGTGGAAAGAGCTTTGGTAAAAGAATGTTGAAAAGGACAAGTGTAAATAAAAGCATGCTCAGAAATAGCAACAATAAAAAGTTCTAGAATTTTGGGACACTGTCTTCAATTTTACTGTAGTGTGTGAGAATTTGTTATATATATATATATATATATACATACATGACTGATAAGTGGTTGGGGAGTGTTGTTCTGGCGAACACAAAAGTGGATGTTGCTGGACACAAAGATGGATGATGTACTTCACTTGCCAGTCTTCACTTTTGCAAGCATACGAATGTTATATGTCATTGTTGTCAGTTGATGTGAATTATCTGGAGAACTCAAGACAGTGAATAAATTGCAGATCTCTTCTTGATTGTGCAGATATTAGAGTATTTGCATGTGATTGTGTTGTTACTCATTTCTGTGGACATTGCATATATATATACTGCAAGAACATTCAGCAGCAAGTGCATTTCAGATCAGCAGCAAGCATTCACAGTTCCAACATGGACACATTCGAACCAAACCATCTGTTTCCAAATTTTGAGTCTTTATTTTGAAATGCATCAAAACCTCATACGTGCAGGTCAGATGACTTGCAGAATCTAGACGTAGCCTACCACAAATTCCATCCTCCAACATGTTCGACTAATTCCCCCCAGACAAACCATGCAAGCTGATCTGCAAGTACAGTGGAACTCTGTTAAAGAGATCCTTCCACATCAAAATCTGCTGAGAACAAAGCAAGTTCAAAAAATCCTTACTGTGCACTTTCCTTGTATTTTGTGTGGGGTGTGTGTGTGGTTATTTTTGTTACAGTTGGTCAAGATCAGTGGCAGTTGTATTATGAAGTAATTTTGATGGTTCTAACTACTTGCTTTTTGGGGGGTAGGGGTGCACTGTATTTATTTGAAGGTTTTCAACATCAGCACTACTCACAATGATGCATATCTGACAGAAACGCACCGGGGGGAACTTGATTCAATCACTTGACCTCTAACTGCAATATTTGATATAATGGTGGCCGTTTCTCCTACCAGGTATCAACCCAGACTAAAAACATGTGACCTTCCCTGCCGATTACTGAACAGGACCAGTCACTGCCTGATCATATCCGCCAGCTAACTTCAGCATTCACCTAAAATGTACAGTACCTCAAATGAAGACGAAGAAAAAACATGAAGAGTGACTATGTACAGTAACGCACTGCCAAACAGACCAATGATGAATTCACCACATTCACACTCCTTATTCACACTACTGGCGTATCACCCACAGAATGATCAGCATACACTAATAGAGTGCTAAAAAGCATCAAGTGAAGAGAGCAGATGACACAGAGATGACAGAAAGGGAAGAATGACTGTACAGGCTGGACAACTTGCAAGTTCATTTTTAACAACAAACACTGACTATGAACAATAAAGATTTTTTTTTAAACACACACACAAAAAACACGATCCATTAACAGAGGTAAAACAGTACAATGAAATGGATGTCCACTCTTGCGGGTTTTGACCGTATTTACAAGTTTAGTTTGTTTAAGTGTGATGTAAAAATGTGTAACATTCTGTTGCATTCAAATAAACTAAATTTGTACCAATACAAGTTGTTACAGCACAAAAAGCAAACACACAAGGACAAAACTTGAAAAGTATGCTGACAACCACACACTCATCTCATAAATATACAGAAACCAAACAAAACCACTTGTTAGTCCATCTTATAGATCAAATTTTACATAAAAGTCAAGAAACTTAACACATGCAACCAACAAACCAGTGTTGTTCCAAGATCTTGTGTATTTGCAATGCCAGAATCTTTACCCCCCCCCCCCCCCCCCCCAGTTTTAATCACAGAAGCAGTGAGTGAAACAGTGGTTGCTCTTTGTTTAATTACAGAGTTACAAAAATAGATCGAAAAGACAGCATGCAGGACCCACATCTTTACAAAAAATATATATAGCTGACAGCTGATTTAAAGGTAGAAACAAAGAGAAAAGAAACACAAAGTAAATGAAGTTTGATTTGATATCAAGTTTGGTAAGCAGACCAATTTAAAGACATTACAAATAAATATAAACCCATATCCTAATCCTCTTGCAGACGAATATATCAAACATTACATCAACCCTACCACCCATCCACACTGACTTCCCACAGCCGTAGCTGAAACAAAGCATAAAAACAAAATATTAGTGTTGTTGTTTTGAAGAAACATGTGGAGAAGCTTAATGGTTAACACTTGGAAATGCATTTTGACCTGAACAAGTTCAATTCACTGCATGACAAACATTTCATACCTTATGGGTTCATACATAGAGACAATTAGCAAGTCGACTATTCATATTTCTAAGACTTTGTAATTTTTGTGCATAAGGTTCTGTAACTACAACTTAAATTATAAACAGCAGAATACTTCAGTACATCTAGTTCTACAGATCAAACCCAACTGCACAGAAATATGAACCTTACATTTAAAATACCACACTGGACATGTCAATGAAAATGAAACAACTAAACTGAACAAAAACTGTAGAACATACACATGTGTGTACACCCCCTCTTCCCCACTACCCTCTCCCCAAACAATCAACATGTAACTTATCCAATAATAATTAATATTTAGTAAACCAATAGTCACCTAGATGTCAACATATATAAATAAGCAATTTATCTGATAATGATTAATATTTAGTCAGCCAATAGTCACCTAGATGTCATCAATATCGTCCTCATCATCATCATCGAAGTTGTCAAAGGTGATGTTCTCATCAAGGTCATCTTCCATGCCAGCATTTTCATTGATTTTGGCTGAAACAAAACAAGACACTAAGGACCATGGGGGGGAAAAAGTGACAAATATCACACCATTTCACACAAAAAAGAACACCCAGCACCTCAGAAGAAGAAGAGCAGATCATACCAAATGCTTCACCACATTAAAACACACACACAAAACCCTAATATTTTCACTCCTTTGACCCCATGGCCACTGAACCTGGAATGCTTATTCATACAAAATGTTCAATACTGGATCACTAATTACAGGGTGCACACTAGAACTTTTCTTTAAACTCAAAGACCATTTTCCCCAGACCAAGTTACTGCTCACCTGCACATATGATTTGAGTACTTTTACAACACACTGATTTAACCCTAGTCCAGGAGTGAATTCAACTATTTTTTTTTTTTAAACTTCAAGTGAAATAAATTCTGTATTTTCCTTATCATTCTCTGTGTGGCATCCCTTTTTTTTAAACAATCAGTTGTCTGAAGAATCCTGATCCTATGCCTACTGTCTCCTACATCTACACCATACAATTTGCCATTCTACTACTTCTACTTACCAGACTCTGGCAATTCTCCGTAGGCTTTCAAGTTACGCGCCTCGTCAGCTGTGTATTTGAGGATCACATCAGCCTTTGTGTCCTGGTAGTCTCGCAAACCAAGCAGAATGATGTCCCCCGAGTTGATCCACACCTGCATGAAACAAACATACCAATATGCAAAAAATGACGTGGTTTGCAATTTATAAGCATCCAAATGTGAACTACCCATCAACTGCAATGTTATTCAACTACTGTCCCTCCCCCCTTCCCCTTTCAAATCTGACTTAAAAGTTGAACTCTCATCATGTAACTTGCAAGTCCAACTTCAAGCAAGACTTTTTCTTTCCCCCCCTCTCTAATGACGAAGCAAACTCTGCACCAGTAACACACACACACACACAAACATGCATGCGCACACACACCCACTAACAACAGCATACAAAAAGACTGAAAGACCCTGAACCATGCATACTCATTGAGGCAGATACAGTAACAAAGGACAAACACCTTTTTTCTCAGTTTGCCTCGGATGTGACAAAGCCTCTTCACTCCATCAAAGCACATGGCCTCCAAGCGCCCATTGCCAAGCATTTTGGTGACTTGAGCATATTCTGACAAAAGCAACAGGGAAAACAAGAAAGAAATTTACATGTAACACACTCATTTCACAATTCACATTCTTAATCTATAAAAAAAAGTATAATATTAATAATCGTAAATTACAAAACTGTTACTGTAATGGTACTACATTAGTACTTTTAACTTTGTTTAAGTGTTAACTATGAAGCATTATATTATAGTTTTAATGGTCCATGGACACATGTATTGGTTAAAAAAATCAAATACAAAATTACAACCTAGAGCCATGATTTAAAACTTTACTTGCTGTAGTGTTAGAATTGGTATTTACATAAATACTATTAGCATACTAACACAACAAAGGTTGTAACACTAACACAGTAAAATTAATACTGTACCATTAATACTGATTTTTACCTCCCTTTCCTGTGATCAAAAACAACAGCCACAGGTAAAAAAACAAAACACACACACACTGACACAGCCCATTCTACTTTCAAGATAGCTAAAAAAATTATGGGGTAATTTTTTTAAATTAAATGTACCCTTGATTCAATACTGAATCAAAAGTTAACTTCTGGTACTATGTCTTAAGTATTTAAACTGTTAGTGTTACTTACCTTGGCCATCTTCCTTGAAGACCAACTCTCTCTTCTCGTTTTCATTTTCATTCTTGCCTCTCCTCCGATTTTTACCTCCCTTTCCTGTGATCACAAACACCAAAAGTGATATATCTGTTATTGCAACATACCTTGCATATTATCAAATATGTATGATAGTCATTTAAACTTATAAAAGATGCTCACAGTCATAATTTGCAATTGTTTGTTGTATTTTGTAGTTATTAGTATTACAGTATTAGTATTACAATTTACATGATATATATCGTTAAATGACTTATACTAAAGGAATTACCCATCCCAGGCTAAGCTTCTTGTGTACTTGGTGCAGGTTAACAGAACATGATCCACAGTAAAAGTTTTGTGATTGAACATGCCACTGATTCTATATCAATTTTATAAGGTGACTTCTTTTTTTGGGGGGGGGGGGGGGGGGGGGGGACACCATCACTACCACTTGTTTCATGAGGTAAGTAGCCCATTACAATGTTGTGTGTTCCTTCTCACATTTCATTCAGATCATGTCACCAAACTTGTATGTCTTTGACGTCACAGAAGCTGTTTTATGTACAGGCCACAGATGAAATACATGTGGATCATTTCCGTCACCAACTGTTTCTTTTATCTATGTCACAGTATGTGGAGTGAACTTCTGATGGTGTATAGCCCTATTAGTATTACAGCATTTTATTATTTTCAGAAAGAAAAAACAAGTAACTTTTTTTACCAGGCTACAAAAGTACAAGATAATTCAAAAGGTGTCTGTAGACTGGGTCCTAGTCTTCTACAATTACAACTTCCACAAAACACAGCCCAGCGTGAACTGGGGAAACATAAATTTTCCTAATCTCTGTCTAGTAAATAACTTAGTTAATCAGCATTAATTAAATACTATGAGTACTACTCTTACTACTACTAGTCTAGGTCTAATCAGCAAAAAAAGAAAAAACAGTTTTCGATAACTAAAATGGTAAAATTAAAAATAGTAAAATATCCAAGGAGGCAGTTGGATACTCTTCGGACACTTTAACTTTAACTAGTTTAAGTGCTTTTTTGGATCAAAAATATCATCAGAATCATCCAGTCATATCCAATGAATAACGCCAAAATTTGCAGCCGAAAAGTGAATTTTATCATATTTAAAGATTTGTACCTTTCAGTTCACCGGTTTCAGTACGTGTTGGCTGTTGCGCCATTGATGTTTGATCTAGACCTAGTTTCCGAGTAACTACGCGCACTCTTCCTCTTGATCTTCTTGATCTTGAGAGTTACGTCGACTTGGGCCATGTCCTGGCATAAACGTCGACGGAAAAACGGGGATGTCGGCAAAACAATCGCTCCTGTACTGACGACTCACCTTTTACAAACTGTAAAAATGTAATCAAACTCACTTTTGTTGCATATTTTGGCTAGATTGTAGATATGAACCGGTTTGACTGATTCGAATGATATTTGTGACCCCTAATGGCATTTAAAAAATGTCCCAGGAATTTCCGACCGCCTCCTTGGATATTACCCAGTTCTTCGCCAAACTCACGCTCAAAAAGCATATTGTAGCTGTTGAGCTCAAAGAAAATACCTTCACTTCAGGCAATGAATCCCAACCCTTATGTTTGGCGGTCTAGCCAACAGAAGACCAAGGCTAAGAGCGTTTTGACCGACGCAGTGAGGAAACTTATCTTACAAAAAACAATCTAGCGAAACAGTTCTAACTTACCTTTATTCTTCGGCATGATTACAGCAGGAAATCCTTGACTTTAAGCAAGAGAAGTCGTAGAATGTGTTGCAAATGTCTGTCGAAATCCGCATGTGTCGAGACGAGGCGACGGAAGTTGTACCACGAGGTGTTGTCTGGGAAATTTCAGAAGTGATGGTTATTCTAAAAATAGCACTGCGCTAAACTTAGACCATGGACAAAAGTGGGAGTCATGGACGTAAAAAAAAAAAAAAAGTGTGAGTCCATGCTTAGACCCAATAGAGATCGTATTGTAGCCTATAATTATAATTATATGCTTTAGCTATACGATCTATACGCACTGGCAGTGAAATAGTCCATGCTCGCTAACGAAACCGTGTCACATCGATTCAGTGCCGACTGACTCCGCGGCCGCCGCAGTGGCGCCCGACTGGGGCCGGGTTTTTTTAGCGGTTTCAGTGTTAGTTTGGTGCGTTTTTTCTCAGTTTTTCTCAGTGAGAACAACACTGATAAAAACTCTGTTTGACTAACTGAGACTGACAGAAGCAACCAAGCGTAATAATGGTCACTGCCGTTACAGCGTCCCGATCTCTCAGGCCACGGCGGCACAACCATTGCACCGCGGTCACTGACACGGCGGCCGGCAGAGCACTAGTTACAATGACTTACACTGACTCAGTGACTGCACTGCACTGCTAGGCTAACCGCAACTATACAAGGATATTTTTTCGCCAGTGACATTTAAATGTCCGCAGCAATTTGTCATCAGCCTTGGCATGCATGGCGTGACAGTCTCGCTTGCGATGTAAACTGCGTGTCAATGATCAGTGCCTGTTTTCAGTGCGGCCTCGGTGTCCGTAGCGGCCGCGTCAGTTTCGGTGAGCCACAGGTACGACTGACCTTGACTGACTAAGGCGCTTTACTGCAAGTTTCCATTATCATGCTTTGTATGAATAACTTAGCAGTTTCATTAATGTATTGCATGTCACTGATTTCTGTGCGAGTATTTATGCGTTGGCATGTCAGTTTTTACTTAATTAAATTGTAAAGCGGCGCTTCCCGGGTGACTCAGTGTTAGTCATTCAGTCACGACATTCACTGACTATCACACACTGTACCACTGCGCTCAGATTCAGCCTTTAGTCCTCAGATTACTTTCAAATCCTCCTTTCTGCGTAGTAAACTAGTCGGAATCGCCGAAAACGGAAACTGAACTGACGGAAATCTCTCTCTCTCTCTCTCTCTCTCTCTCTCTCTCTCCTCTCTTCCCTTCTCTCTCTCTCTCTCTCCTCTCCTCCACCACCACTCACTCTCACTCACATACACTACACACACAGCACACACACACACACACCACTGACACAACCACCACAGACACACACCACACCACCCACACTACACACAACAACACAACCACGACACACACACACACACACACACACACACACCACACAACGTGACCACACACACACACACACACACACACACACACACACACACACACACACACACACACCACTACACACACACACCACACACACACCGACACAAAACTCACACACACACACACACACACACACACACACACACACCACACACACACACACACACACAACACACACACACACAACACACATCATAATGTTTAGGAGTTCACACAGTCGGCCGGTGCGAGTAACAGGCGGTGCTCGGCAGTGCCGGCACTTCCGACTTACGAACCATGCACACTAAAACAAGCCACCCGCCCGGCCTAAGTCACAGCTAATCACAGTTACATAAAAAATTAATTTCGTAGTATCATAGTGCATTATCGTGGAGCACCACAAGGCCAGCTCCGATTAAAATGGAACAGTTACAACTCAGTATTAGAATAAACCTTGGAGAATAACTAGTAACGAAACACCGCACTAAACCGTCAAAATGGAATAGTTACAACTATTGCAGTTGCCGACACACACACCATAATGATGCACGCACACCCTTTCCCCAGCATTTACTGCTACTACTAAAATGTTGCCGGTTGATGACTTAGGGAGTACTGAGCAGGATCATCTACCAACTGTAGTGGCTGCCTCCACTTCTGTCACAGCTGTCTCAGCATCGATGTTGGTTGTCTCGACATTGCTGCTCGCAAACGGCGATGTTCCGACGTTGCTGACGGTTGTCTCGACGTCAGTCATTGGTGGCTGTCTCAACGTTGGTCGTACTGAGTTGTTAATTTTTCAATCAAGTCAAAACACTTTAATCATCCCACACTCCGAGCATCGCTTTTCGGCACCTCTTCCTCCAAACCGCTCTGCCAGATTTGGTTACGCCACTGAAGGGGCACTCTTTATTTCCGCGCAGCTGTCCACCGACGCGGTCAGCGCCCTCCGAAAGGTTCGGGTACTGGTAAGACTGTGGAAACAACCTAGCGCCCTAGCACGCACGTAAACGTGAGACGCATCCACCCCGGGTAAAAAGAAAACGGTCCGTCTCGATTCAAACGACTTTGGTTCAATTTGAGCTGGCGTAAGCAACGTGGTCAGTTATAAAGTAAACGTCTGATATAATCAGAGTTGTTTGTAACAAACTTACTACTGTTTGAGCACCAACAAAAAATGCTCGTTAGCTGACAGTTTTCAGGACCCTATGGCGTAACTAAATACGGCAGCGGTTGAAGGAAGGATGTCGGAAACCAGTGCTTGGATGAGTTTGTAATCATC
This sequence comes from Alviniconcha marisindica, assembly GCA_018857735.1. NCBI lineage: Eukaryota > Metazoa > Mollusca > Gastropoda > Provannidae > Alviniconcha > Alviniconcha marisindica. The sequence goes on from JABMCL010000565.1 coordinate 388,533, forward strand.
CGTCACAGCTCATGTCTCAGCATTCACAGAGGCGGTCGTGGTTGCTTCAGCGCGGTAACCGATGAGCTCGTGAAACAAGAGTTAGTCAGTTATGGTGTCCAAAAAGGTGACCGTATCAGTAAAATCGATATTCAATTCAACAGCACATTCAATCACCGTAAGTTTTTACTGTGGATCGTGTTCGTTAAACATGCTCCAAGCACACGATAAGTTTAGCCTGCGAAGGGGAGTTCCTTTAAGGAATATTGACTGCGGAATGTGTGACTGACTGACATTCATTTTCTCAGCCGCAGTGAAGCTGTATTGGGTGTACATGCAACTAAAGCCTGATGGCTTAATAATAACAGTAATTAATTGTGATGGAAAGAAATTAGCTTCGTTCGTTTCCACTTTGCTCGTGCGCCTCAGTCGCGAGCAAGTGTGTGTGTGTGTGTGTGTGTGTGTGTGTGTGTGTGTGTGTGTGTGTGTGTGTGTGTGTGTGTGTGTGTGTGTGTGTGTGTGTGTGTGTGTGTGTGTGTGTGTGTGTGTGTGTGTGTGTGTGTGTGTGTGTGTGTGTGTGTGTGTGTGTGTGTGTGTGTGTGTGTGAACTCGTGGAAACATGACGTATACTGGCATGGCAGGATCAAGTTAGTACGTAACGCTGCTTTTGAGACTGCTCAGTGTCTCTTTACCCAGGTGAACACTGCTCAGTGTCTCTTTACCCAGGTGAACCACTACAGCAGCGCACCTTCTCAGACTGCTCAGTGTCTCTTTACCCAGGTGAACACTGCTCAGTGAATCTTTAGTGAATACTACCGCGAGCTCTTTACCCAGGTGAACACTGCTCAGTGAATCTTTAGTGAACACTACAGCCAGCGCACCTTCTCAGACTGCTCAGTGTCTCTTTACCCAGGTGAACACTGCTCAGTGAATCTTTAGTGAACACTACAGCCAGCGCACCTTCTCAGACTGCTCAGTGTCTCTTTACCCAGGTGAACACTGCTCAGTGAATCTTTAGTGAACACTACAGCCAGCGCATTCTCAAACTGCTCAGTGTCTCTCTACCCAGGTGAACACTGCTCAGTGAATCTTTAGTGAACACTACAGCCAGCGCACCTTCTCAGACTGCTCAGTGTCTCTTTACCCAGGTGAACACTGCTCAGTGAATCTTTAGTGAACACTACAGCCAGCGCACCTTCTCAAACTGCTCAGTGTCTCTCTACCCAGGTGAACACTGCTCAGTGAATCTTTAGTGAACACTACAGCCAGCGCATAGGCTTACACAGGTAGGACTTTCAGCGCTTCCATGACCAGTAAGTAAACATCAGTGGTCGGCTTAACGTCCACAGAAACTGTGACCATAAGGCTTATTAGGGACGGGGAGAACGGGGGGAAAGCGGGTATGGTGGTTTGGGGGAAAAGGAAGAATATATACCTATCGCTACATTGTCACCACCAGAATGACTCCTGCATTAAGACGGGCAGTGAT
>JABMCL010000565.1:395000-450000 GCA_018857735.1 Alviniconcha marisindica
GACTGTGGCAGTTCCTGTCCCACGTGTTCAACGGCTTGAGGATTGTGGCAGTTCCTGTCCCACGGCTGTGTCGTCTGGGGACTGTGGCAGTTCCTGTCGCACGTGTTCAACGACTGTGTTGTCTGAGGACTGTGGCAGTTAAGAGATCGAGTCAGTTTGTGTGACGTGACTGACGTATTCTTTGTTATTTTCCCGTCATTTGCGGGAACAGGCCGTGTCCTTAGTGTCACCTATTCAGTATTTGTTTCGTTTTGTTTCTTTTTTGTTTTAATATCTTTCATTCTAGGATAATAGGGTGTGTAGGCTACTGTGGGAATGTGTGGAAAGCGAACTGGTGTATATATGACAATAAATTAGTTTGAACGGGTAGATACTGGTTCAAGTGGAAAGGGGAGGGTTTTTTGTTTTTTTGTTTTTGTTTTTGTTTCTGTTTTTTTGTTTTGTTTTGTTTTGTTTTTTCGGTTGGGGCTGGAGATGGTGCTGGGATTGGACGGGGGTTGCATACACGTGACCGGAAGTTGGGAGCTGAGAGTGGAATGGTAAATTTTCAAGGTTTAACCCCTTCACTGCCACAGCCTGTAAAATTTCCGGGCTGAAAAGTTCACATATACACGCCTGCAAACAGTATATTTGATGGTTCTACAACAAACCTACTTTCAATACTGTGCATTGCGACAGAAATCCTTTCACGTGCTCATGCAAAAGGGGGAGGAAACCCTTAATGATTTTAAATTTGGCACTTTTATATTGGTCGTTTTCCGAGTGACGGCGCGGCAAACATGGCAGTGAAAAGGTTAAACAATTCTTAATTACGTCGCTGTTAAATGCCTTTCTAAGTCCAGGCTGCCTGAGGTGGAGGCAAGCTTTGGTGTTAGTACGTGGCGATCTCCACTCAGCAGCGAGATGGACGCAGATGACCTCTTCACTTCCCCCAGCCACTCCTCCACCACGTCCATGTATTTGCCCGCATCTGTCGCTGACGCCACCACAGATCGAAGGACGGTCTTTGAGGTCATCCCCTTTTGGGAGGACGGGATGGACGGAGGCTGGTTCGCCACGGTCAGTACCTCCATCATCCTGCTCTTCGGCACCTTCGGCAACGTCATGACCATCGTCATTCTGCGACGACTGCGGTCTGGTACGTCGTTGGGTTGGTGCGTGCGTATGAGTGTGGAGGCGTTGAAGAATATGGCCGCGATTTTTGTTGAAGCAACACACAAGGGAGCTAATCAGCGCTCGAAACACGTAACACAAGTACAACAACAAAGACACGAGTCGCCTACCGTCGGTAACTCTCATCGGGCATGCGTGTAAACATAAATACAAGGAACTTTTGAGTTCGGCTCGTATCAGTCCAGTTTTTTTTTTCGGACTCAGCCCAGTCGGTTGGTGGTTTAGTTAGCTCAAGATGGTATCCATGCGCTCCGGAAAGCGTATAAATAGCGCTCCAGCCTGTCTCTCACAAGTCTTTCCCAGTCTTGCCTTTGAAATGTAATCCTGGACTAATCGTCCTAACGAGCCTTCTGGGGTTTCTGGCGAAAGCTTTTTATTGTCCTTGTTTTTGTCGTAACCTAACTTTCCCTAACCTGTTTTTTGTCAGCTGACACAGACTAGCATCATTCCTAATCCCATGCTTCGGAGCTGTGTGAGAGTCGAGGTGGCCGTCTGTCTGTCCGTCCTAAAGAGCCTTCTGGTTTCCGTGGACGTAAAGAATTATTGAACCATGCTTCGGCATTGGTCACAACTTGTCCCTAATATGTCAACTGACATCTGAGGACATTAAACAACACTTCATCATCTCTCACAAGTCTTCCCCAGTCTTGCCTTTGAAACTGTTAATTCCTGCTTTTATTTTTATTTTTATCTAACTTCTTACACCTGACGAAGACTTTCTGTCGAAAGCGCTTGTGTTTGATTGTTCCTTGTTTTTCGTCGTATACCTATACATTTCCCTAGACCTGTTCTATTTGCCAGCCTCACCAGCAGCTGTTCACTCATTCCGCGTTAATCCCTGCCGCTGCCAAGCTGACTGACGATGGCCCATTCAGTCAGTCCTTTCAAAGAACATCGTTGAGCGCTTCCTCTTTTTGTCTCTGTCCCATCCAGGCGATCGATTGTGTGTTACACCTGGCTTTGTGCCTGCAGGTAATGTTTCAAGCTCATCAACATTTCAGATCTACCAAAAAGCAAGCCACTTGTGATCGTTGCTTTGCCTGGCGCTCCGCCCTTTCCCTTGACTCTGGCATATCCAGGACAGTACATCCATAGGAGTCTTCGAACTGAAGGTGGTCATGGTTTTTCATAGTTCAGGAGCTGAGTGAGAGTCGAGGTGGCCGTCCTGGGCTGTCCGTCCTAACGAGCCTTCTGGTTTCCGTGGACGTAAAGCTATGCTGAACCATGCTTCGGCATTGGTCTCAGCTTGTCCCTAATGTGTCAGCCGACATCCGAGGACATTAAGCAACACAACCGAACTGAACTGAAGGTGGATGTCGAGCTCCGGAACATGCCAGTAAGGTCTTCCCATTCCACTTTCTGTAGCAAGCTCATAGAATCTGCGAGGAGGGTGGTATGTGTGGTCTGGCAGTCACTTCTCGAGACAGTTCAGCCGAGAATGTGTGTGGTGGCCATTTGCTTCCATTTTTACTGTCAAGCTGGTGGTTGAAACCTTCCAATAGGCTGTACTGTCACGTGGATGGTTGTCATATCTTGCTTGCGAGTTTATCGCTGATTTCGGCCGGTTTAGCTCAGTTAAATTTATGCTTGCGAGTGTATCGCTGATTTCGGCCGGTTTAGCTCAGTTAAATTTATGCTTGCGAGTGTATCGCTGATTTCGGCCGGTTCAACTCAGTTAAATTTATGCTTGCGAGTTTATCGCTGATTTCGGCCGGTTTAGCTCAGTTAAATTTATGCTTGCGAGTGTATCGCTGATTTCGGCCGGTTTCAAGCTCAGTTAAATTTATGCTTGCGAGTGTATCGCTGATTTCGGCCGGTTTAGCTCAGTTAAATTTATGCTTGCGAGTGTATCGCTGATTTCGGCCGCTTCAGCTCAGTTAAATTTAGTTTTAATCGAGACTCGCGCCCCTCCACCACTAGGCTGACGTCAGATATAAGATCAAACAAGTTTCTGTAGTTTGACGTCGGAATTAAGGATCGTAGAAACAGAGGGAAACCGTCAGGACATTCCTCCTTCCCCGCGCTGACGTTGGCACTGGTTCCAGCGGCCATTTGCCAAGACATTCCTCCCCTGCTGAGATGACGTGACGTCGGCAACTGCTTCCGACGCCGGTGGACTATCGCCAGCTGCATTATTTCTTCTTTCCTCAGTCACAGTGCTCTCCCCGGCATCCACGGCAGTCATGCCTTCATCAGTGGAGTGTCCCCGTTGTTTTTATTTTTAGTTATCATTATTTTTATGATTCAATGCAAGATATGAGCGGAGGAAAACCACGCGTTTAAATATTCTGATTCTGATTACTATGTGTGTGTGTGTGTGTGTGTGTGTGTGTGTGTGTGTGTGTGTGTGTGTGTGTGTGTGTGTGTGTGTGTGTGTGTGTGTGTGTGTGTGTGTGTGTGTGTGTGTGTGTGTGTGTGTGTGTGTGTGTGTGTGTGTGTGTGTGTGTGTGTGTGTGTGTGTGTGTGCGCGCGCGCGCGCGCGCGTATTTTTCCCCCGCTTGCGGGTTTGATGAGAAATCGTGCAAGTGTAACTACTGCAAAGTTGATTAGGACTATTCGTCTATTGCAACATGCCCTTTTTTTTTCTCTCTCTCTTTTTTTTTTTTTTTTTTTTTCTTCCAACTCTTGTAGTATTTGCTTTCCTTGTATTTCGTTGGTGACAGGTTGGTCCGCCATGAACGTGTACCTGACAGCTCTAGCCTTGTCTGACACCGCCATGCTATACACTGGGACCCTGCCCGTGTGGACCAACAAAATGTTCAGGTAACAGATACGAGGGGTAATCCAAAAGTTTTGAGACAGTGACGAGACTCACCGGCCAGCCGCTCATGCCAGTTTTGAAATGAAGCCTAACGTGACGTTGTGTCATCCGCCTAGACCTCTTCTTCCAAAGCACAGTCAACGTGCTGTTTTTCATGGTTCCGCAGGAGCTGTGTGAGAGTCGCGAGGTGGACGTCCTGGACTGTCCGTCCTAACGAGCCTTCTGGTTTCCGTGGACGTAAAGATTTATTGCACCGTGCTTCGGCATTGGTCACAACTTGTCCCTAATATGTCAACTGACATCTGAGGACATAAAGCATCACTTCATCATCATCAACGTGCTGTTTGACGTTCGGGGTTGATGGCCCTCGTAAACTGTCGCCACCAAACTAGGTTTGTTGTAGCTGATCTTTTCGTGCGTGAAACCATAAAATTAATCAGTGGCTGGCCGAGAAGTCTGAAGGCAGAGTTCAGGAGCTGTGTGAAAGTCCGTCCCTAATAAGCCTGATGGTTTCCGTGGACGTAAAGCAACACTGACTTTCAACTTGAATACAGTGGTGCAGAGCTCAGGAGCTGTGTGAAAGTCGAGGGTGGACGTCCTGGGCACCCACCCCGTCCCTAATAGGCCTGATGGTTTCCGTGGACGTAAAACAACACTGAAACGAGACGTGTGGAGAATAAGGGAGGTCAGTGAAGGACCAGGAGCATCCCGTCAGTGGCGAGGGACTCCGGCTGTGGCCGCTGCTACAGACCAGAGACACTACAGGAAGGGGGTAGCCAAGTGATGATGAAGTGATGCTTTATGTCCTCAGATGTCAGCTGACATATTAGGGACAAGTTGTGACCAATGCCGAAGCACGGTGCAATAAATCTTTACGTCCACGGAAACCAGAAGGCTCGTTAGGACGGACAGTCCAGGACGTCCACCTCGACTCTCACACAGCGGCTCCTGAACCATGTGAATGGTCAGCGCCTAACCGTAACTTTCGGTAGCTAAAGTCGGTGGGGAGGGCTGAGATTGTTTCGATTTTAAAGTGCATTTTACGCTTAGATCATACCTACCACAATGCCCGTTCAATTTTGAAGGTATCTGCTATATAATATCTTCAGATTATTCTAAGCTTTTTTTTTTTTTTGCTTTGTTTTTGTTTGCTTAATAGTAGCTTACGCCTGTTCAGTTCTTGTTCAGTAAATACACCAGATTTATCTCATGGTTTGAAAAATAAGCGAGATGAAGACAAGATATTTTGTCTTTAGGGTTCTCTTTTTCATTCCAACATTGTTGTTTTATATTATAATATATCTATTTATTTTTAATGCGGACAAATCAACGATAAAAACTGAGCGACATCAGTTACCTATCTCCCGGCAGAAACTCTCTACCTGGTTTGTTCTTTTGTTTGTTTTTTCGCGCATCAACGTCCACCCATTATAATAATGATTATATAGTTATCATAACCGAATGTAAAAGTTTTTTGTAAAAAAAAAAAAAGTTTGTCTGTCTGTATGCGGGTTTAACTCATTATGCCAGCGTGTACACGTATCGATGATTTTTTTATTTATAAAGCCATTTGAAAAACTTCCAGTTTACAAACTAACTTTACCATGCAGTAAAAAAAAAATAAAAAAACAATAAAAAAAAAAAAAAAACACACACACACACACACACACACACACACACACACCACACACACACACACACACACACACACACACACACACACTTTGACTGTTTGTTTTCTGATTAAGAATTTTGGAAATCGGCACCTGCAATGCAATCTATGTTGTAAGGAAAATTATGAAAACGAATTGACTACCGGCGTTCTGAAAACAACAAAAAACACATCAACTGCAAATACGTAAAAGGGCAGACTATGAGAGGCAGATTAGCCTCAGATGTTGTTTTTTATTTATAATTTAGTGATTTATACATTACTCGCGTCGCAACAACACAGCCCACACACACACACACACACACACACACACACACACACACACACACACACACACACACACACACACACACACACACACACACCCCGTGGCGGCCGACTATCTGGTGAATGTATAGTAACCGGAATGTTGAAGAATAAACTTATAGATGGAATGACAGTGTAGATCACTAGATGTATGAAACCCTCTATAGCCGGTCACTGCACGGCACAGACCGGAAGTTTCGCTTGCCTGTTTGGTTGTAGCCCGCTCGCGCGGCCACTCCGTTTAGGCTCGCAGCGAGTTGGCAGTCCCTGTAGTGTAGTGTCTCTGTACAGACAGAGCAGCGTAGCACAGACGGTGACTTCACGAAGACCTCGTCTGGAGGTCCTGATCCCGGCACCAGGCCTCCAAGTCCAAGGCCGCTTCAGGCGGACGCTTGTCCAGAGCGGGGAGTTGTAGTTACTTCTTGGATTTTCACGGTAACGTCCCGTCAGTGTGACAGCCGCAACTAAGACGGTCAGGTCAGGACGAAGTGTCGTCGAGAGCCGGTTTGGCCTGGCGGTAAGGCGGTAGGCTGGTAAGCGGAAGGACCTCGGTTTGATACCGCTTCGGCTCTCCTTTTTTCTTCAAAAGTTGTGGTTTGTGGACACGGTCTTATGATTTTGTCCCTCACAATTAATAACATAAAGCGGCTCTCATCGCTGCCCATCTTAATGCAGGTCATCCTGTTGGTGACAGTGTTAGCGATAGGTATATACTCTCCCTCTTCCCCCACCTCCATCCTAATAAGCCTTATGGTTTCTGTGGACGTTAAGCATCACGTTTACTGACTTACTTACGAAGTGTCCAGAGAACGCTCCTTTTCCCCTGCCACAGTATCTCTCTCACACACACCTAGTTCAGGTTGAATGTTGCTTCACGTCCAGAGGCCGTAAGGACTATTAGGGACGGGGAACCGGCTCAGGATTATTAGGGACGGGGAACCGGCTCAGGACTATAGGGACGGGGAACCGGCTCAGGACTATCAGGGACGGGGAACCGGCTCAGGACTATTAGGGACGGGGAACCGGCTCAGGGATTATTAGGGACGGGGAACCGGCTCAGGACTATTAGGGACGGGGAACCGGCTCAGGACTATTAGGGACGGGGAACCGGCTCAGGACTATTAGGGACGGGGAACCGGCTCAGGACTATTAGGGACGGGGAACCGGCTCAGGACGGACACTCAATATGGACGGGGAACCGGCTCAGGACTATTAGGGACGGGGAACCACTAGGAACCGGCTCAACATCGAATCGCATGGACAAGTACTATCCGAGCTCCTACACCACACCTCGAATCATACAGTAGTTCATATCCTTTCCTTCCCATAATCTGTCTCTCTCTCTCTCTCCACTACCCTCGTAAAATAAAGTTTATTCATTCATTCATTCTCTCTCTCTTACACACACACACACACACCCCACTCCAAATTCCTTCTGTAGCAGTTGTAGCAGCCAAAACCGCAGTAGAGCTGATGACTGTCAGGACGACCCGCTTCGGTTGGTTTGTGTGGCAGGTACGACCTGTACTCCAGCCACGTGGTGGTGTGCAAGGCGGCGGTGTGGGTGATGAACACCACCGCCTCCCTCTCCGCCTGGCTCCTCGTCGCCCTCACCCTGCAGCGGGCCGCCTCCGTCGTCTCTCCCTACCGCGTCAGCCTCCTCTGCACGCGCCGCAGAAGCGTCGTCGTCATCGTCGTCATCTCCGTAGTCTGCAGCCTGCTGTACAGCCACACGGTCTTCGGCTACAAGCTGGTGGCGGTCCCCCTGGAGGAGCTGGAGAAGGGGAGATCTTGGGCTGGGGCTGGGTCTGGGTCTGGGTCTGGGTCTGGGTTGGAGCCAAACGCCACGTTGCCTCCCACCGCCGGCCCCCAGCTCGTGTACCTGTGCACGTTCGGTGACGCCCAGTACCAGAAGTTCTCGGTGAGCGTGTGGATCCGCGTGGACATGTTCATCTACTCCGTCCTGCCCTGCGCTTTGCTCATCTCCAGCAACGCCGTTCTCGGCTGGAAGCTGGCCGCCTCCATCAAGGAGGCGCAAGAGTTGAAGTCCGTCTCTGGCGGAGCGGGGGACCGGGACCGGGGCCGGGGCCGGGGCTGCCGACGCCAACAACAGCAACAGCGGCGACCGCCGAAGGAAGGCGGCGGCTTCATCCACCACCGTCACCATCATCATCATCTCGTCCGTCTTCGTCGTGCTCACCCTCCCTCTCATGGTCTACAACAGCTGGTTTCAGGAGTACGCTGTGGAGGAGAGCGGCAAGGCGAGGGCCCTTTACGACTTCGTCTACGAGGTCTTCTTCCTGGGCGGTCTCTCCAACTACGCCTGGAACTTCTATCTGTATTGCTTGACCGGTTCTCGATTCCGGGGCGAGTTCCTCGACATCATGTGTCGGCGTCGACGTCGACCTGTGACGTCACGGGTGTCTTACATCACGGCCTCGGAGAGTCAGATGACGTCTAGCGGCGTGCAAAAGGAGAGCTCCTACAGTCAGGATGACTTTTGAAGGCAAATTCTTCGGACTGGATTGGATGTTTTGTTTTCTTAACAGGGCCGGACCTGGTAGATGGGAAAGTGTGTGTATGTGTGTGTGTGTGTGTGTGTGTGTGTGTGTTGGGGGGGGGGGGTCCTGAAGAGGCAGGGGCAAAATTCTAGCATTTGTGCAATACATTGATGGCCTCTTCAAATTTTTTAGTCTTGCTTTTTGTTTAAGATTGTTAACGAACCTATGTTTCATACATAAAACATTATTGCCTTGATCTCTGTAATAAACAGTGGTAAATGTTTAGTCTTGCTAAATGTTTAGGACCGGACCTGGTGGATGGGAAAGTGTGTGTGTGTGGTGGGGGGGGGGGGGGGGGGTCCTGAAGAGGCAGGGGCCAAATTCTAGCGTTTGTGCTATACAAAGCTGGCCTCTCCTGGCCTCTTCAAAACTTTAGTCTTGCTTTTTGTTTAAGATTGTTAACGAATACCCATGTTTTATATAAGTAAAATATTATAGCCTTGATCTCTGTAATAAACAGTGGTAAATGTTTAGTCTTGCTTTTTGTTTGAGATTGTTAACGAACCCATGTTTTACATACGTAAAACATTATTGCCGCCTTGATCTTTGTAATAAACAGTGGTAAAGTTAGCCTACAACTATACCAGTATCACTTCCAGTCCCCCCCCCCCCCCCCCCAACACACACAGAGTGAAACAGAGAGACAGCAACTATCCTTTACATTTGCAAACCTCGCTTGTTATTTTAAAAAGGAAAAAACTAAAACAAAAAACAAACAAAAAAACAAAAAAACGGAGTAAACAGGTGGGGGGGGGGGGGGGGGGGGGGGGAAGCGGACTGAAATTCGTCGACAAAATTAATAATTGCCTCCTTGAACAATGCTATGGGCGTCTTTAGGTTTTGTGGGTGACTGCATGACATTTCCGTAAAAACAGCCGAACGGTAAAGCGTGAAACAGTTCAGCGCAGCCGAGATAAACTCAATCAATCGAGGCCAGATACGGTAGCGACTATGCACTGAGACACGGCAGGTGAAAAGCTGGTTGTGAACAACTGATTCTGTAATGCAACCAAATGATTCACCCCTGTATTGTGTGTGTGTGTGTGTGTGTGTGTGTGTGTGTGTGTGTGTGTGTGTGTGTGTGTGTGTATGTGTGTGTGTGTGCACACACGTTTTGTTTGTGTATAAGTGCACATGTGGTGTGTGTGTGTGTGTGTGTGTGTGTGTATGTGTGTGTCTGTGTACACGCATGTTTTGGTTTGTGTACAAGTGCACATGTGGTGTGTTTGTGTGTGTGGTGTAATGCTGTGTGCATGCATGTGTGTGTGTGTGTGTGTGTGTGTGTGTGTGTGTGTGTGTGTGTGTGTGTGTGTTAAGAGCAGGATATTGCAATCGAACCCTGAATAGAAAATGTAAAAACAAAGAGTGAGGCCAAAGCAAAAATAATAAAGAAGACAACTTAAACATTCTGGAAGGAGTTTCCAGCAATTTCACATGCACACACACACACCACACACACACACACACACACACACACACACACACATACACACACACACACACACACACAATGCCAGCACTATGCAGGTAAGTTTCAGGCCTGAAACATGTTTTTACAATGCATGTAATAACACACCAGCGAAATTGTGGCAAGAATGATACATCAAATAGTCGAAATTTCCGTATTGCACACATTCCTCTGACTGACTCTAGGTAATTTCCAAAATGCTGAACTCACACAAAATGAAATATCTTAAAATATGAGAATCTTGGTCAAAACATTCTCTAGTTCTTTTTTTCTTTTCTTCTGGATAAATCTAACTTGTCTGTCCATACAACTGTGTAATAACCACAAAGAAGTACATTAATTTATTACTGTTACCAGGTGCAACCAGAAACCCTTTGCATCAGAGTGTAACAGCCTGACTAATGGGGGAAAATGTGTATGTCAGTGTGCGTGTGTGTGTGTGTGTATGTATGAGTGTGTGTGTGTGTGTGTGTGTGTGTGTGTGTGTGTGTGTGTGTGTGTGTGTGTGTGTGTGTGTGTGGTGTGTGTGTGTGTGCATGCATGTGTGTGTGTGCACGTATGCATGGGTGTGTGTGTGTGTGCGTGCGCACGCATGCATGCATGTGTGTGTGTGTGTGTGTGTGTGTGTGTGTGTGTGTGTGTGTGTGTGTGTGTGTGTGTGTGAGTGAAACCCCTTAAGATACATGGGCAAGTCACTGGCACCACCCAAATTACTTCTTCCTAAGAGAAATTTTTGTCCTTTGTCTCCACAGCACACAAACATATCCAGGATACATGAATCACTTTGTCATAAGCAGAATTCCACAGTCACCAGGTCAGTCCCAAAGACTGCGGCAATGTAAAAAAAAAAACAGCTAGCAGCAGTTGCAACTGCATCTACACTTATATTTCTTCATGAACTGATTCAGAAGATTACATTTATATTACTTCATGAACTGATTCAGAAAATTCTTTTAAAATGTTAGAGTATTGTCCGGTATATCATACCCGAGGAGCTTGACAGAATTACTTGTAGAAGTCTAGAGCCTACTATAGGCGAACCACACAGTGCTTGGGAATTTAATTACAGACTCTTGTTGCACTGCAACAGAAATATCACCGTTTTATGTTATTTTGTTTTGTTTTTATGTACACAAACTAATTACACATGGTTTAAGTCGCTTAAATGTGAGAACAATTGGCCAAAGGTGACACACTAGTGCAACCTAACATTAACAAAGTGTTTACACCTCTGAAAAGATGTGCAATTCAAAATTCAATATTACACACATACACACACACACACACACGCATACACACAGACTTAAAATAATAATAATCAAAATTCAATATTCAAATTTACACACACACACACATAGAGTTTAAAAAAATCTGCCTTTTTCAAGTACAGAACTGGTCCCCAACTCATCCTTAATTAAAAACAAAAAACAAAACAAAAAAACAATTGCATCAGTAAAATACACACACACACACACACACACACACACACACACACACACACACACCACATCAAATACACAAAATGGTACCCCTGTCATATTTGCTGTGACTGTGTCTCTCATCAATGGCATCAAAGTCTAATACACCTAACAAAGACATGTTTGCTGTGACTGTGTCATCCGTCAATGGCATCAAAGCATAACACACCTGACAACATAAACCAAAATTACTGTTCACTGAACCCCCACTGGCTGGGATGACACTGCTGGTTCAGGGGACGGCGCAGGTGCGGAGGCAGGAATGTTGATGTCTGGCAGAAGTTTGCAGGACTGAATGATGTCAATGCGATCATCCAGGTGGAACAGGTCATTTGTCAGAAGTCTCATGGAATGGGAAATGTCCTGCAAGAACAATGTCAATTGTCAGAAGTCTCACGGAATGGGAAACGTCCTGCAAGAACAATGTCAATTATCAGAAGTCTCACGGAATGGGAAATGTCCTGCAAGAACAATGTCAATTGTCAGAAGTCTCAGAGAATGGGAAATGTCCTGCAAGAACAAAGTCAACTGTCAGAAGTCTCGAGGAAAGGGAAATGTCCTGCAAGAACAATGTCAACTGTCAGAAGTCTCACAGAATGGGAAATGTCCTGCAAGAACAATATCAGAGATTTAGCGCACCGTCTGCTTTGGCCAAACGTTGAACCTTTGTCTCAGACAGTGGCTGCATTAGGCTGGTTTAAGCCTACGACTACAAATGCTCTGTAGATCAGCCCTGTATACAAGGAAGCATGGACACAAAACTGACCCCCAAGAAGCCACACTTGCAGGAACATCCTGAGGCTCTGAAAAGGACCTGCTGCAGACAACCAACTTCATTAATACTACTAAGCTAGACGTCTGAGAAAAAACCTGGAAAGCTAATAAAGTATAACAAAAATATACTCACTTACTTAACACAGAAAATTTGTAACATGCCTATAAAAATTTGAATTCACGTTCTTAATTCAGAAACTTACAGAATACCTATTATACTCATTACACTCAGAGCAGAAAACTTATAACAGGCCTATTATTTGCTTACTCAATACACAAAACCTATAATCTACTTACCAAGCCCTGACTTTTAATTAACTTTTTTCTTTTTCTTTTTTTTAAATGGAGAGAATCTTTGCTAGGTCTGGATTCACAGTATGCATTTCTGGATCCAAGGTATTCATCATGGGGGACCGGCCGGACCAGCTTTTATTCTTCTTCACTTCTATTTTGTGTGGGTGGGTGGGTGTGTTGCTTTCATTTTAAAAGACAAGTTGTGACAGCATTAGTGTGAATGAGACTGGCACCATATACCACATATTTCCCTACATCTGATTGCTTCCTTTTATTATCTGTCACAGGCAGACACCCAAATTTCCGTTCATGAATTAATGAAGTATTGTTGTATCGTAGTGTACTGTAACTGTGGGGACAGTGGTGGTGGTAGCAGAGGTGGTGGCAAGACTAAGACCAAGGGCTGGAACAGACTGCACACTGGCTGTACCTGTACAATGCTGTGAGACTTGACCAGCTGGGTGGTGGTGCCGGTGAGACTGCGAGCAGCCCCCATGTACACCTGACCAGCCACCTCCGTCATGTGTTCATGTAACTGCCAGTTGTTCTCTCCTGGTGGGCAAAAGGAAAAAGGAGTTGCAGTACAACACTGAAGCACATACTGTGTGTCATATTGAAGTCACTACTCTGTGTTCATGTATGTTTTTTTTAAAATATTTTTCATTACATATATATCCATACATGTAATGATGTATATATCTCTCTCAATTTTAAGTAGTCATTCACGCAGCAAAGAAGGCTGCTGATATAATTTTCTTTTAACAAGGGAGATTTTTCTCTCTCTGTGTGCACAACACTGCATAGCATTAGCATTTGGCTTTGCACTGTCTGGCTTTGTATCGTACTGTATTAGTTCTTATCTTCTGGAACTATGGCTCCCATTCATGCATAAAGCCCATTCTTAATTGGGCGAATGTTTCTTCGCGAACCTAGTTGGAAGTATTTGGCGAAGCTAGCTGGTTCTTAATTGGGCCAACTTTTCTTCGCAAACCTAGTTGGAAGTATTCGTCGAAGCTATATTCGGGGTCCAAAAAGCTTCACTCAACATGTTCTGGGAACATTCGCCCTATTCGACGATCATTGCCTCTGATTGGCTGAGAGCAGAGCTTTCCTGCGGATGAAGAAAAAATAAAAATAAAAATGGATGCGGTGTCGCTAGGTTTTTCACTTGCTTCAGAGGGAATTTGTTTATTTGTTGACTTGTGGGAGGCACAGCCTTGTCTTGGAGACCCAGAATGAGATAGTATTTAGTTGAATTACCCTGTGAGGGATGATGAAAGTATACTGACTTGACATGACTTTAGCCTACATTTTCAATCATGCTGTCTGCTGCGCATCTGCCACATGTTCGGGCCGAAGCTTGCATCTCATTACAAGCCAGTTGAAAATGAAGTAAAGTTTGGACTGTCCGATCCATATTCGGCGAACTAAAAGTTCAATTAAGAAACAAATCATAGTTCGTCGAACTGTCCAAAGTATGTTCGGCGAACAAACATTCGCCCAGTTAAGAACGGGCTTAACAGACAAATGGGACTGCACTGGCCATTGGTACAATTAGGGCCAAAAAAGACTTTTTTTAAAGTCCAGCATAAGGGCTATGACTACTGCTGTGTAACTAACTGATATTAAAATTAATAGTGACTCAAATTTGAAACTGGAAAAATACATACGGAGTTTCCTGTGAAGCAACCTGAAAAAAAGATGCATAATATAATCATAAACACCAAAGCAGTAAAAGATGCATAATATAATCATAAACACCAAAGCAGTACAAAACAGTAACAATGAAATGGAAATAATTAATACATTAATACAGTACTATGCATCATTATAAAACAATGATTATTTTTTTAAACTATTATTTCACTGAAGCAACAAACAATGTATTTTAAATATCCTGCAAAGTTTCACATTTTCACATTAAAAAAGCGAAGGCGTACCAAACTTACGTATCATATTTTGGTCTGTTGAATCGTGACTCTGCCATCCGAGGTGACATCAACATTGGAACATCACTGAGATCTGATGATGATCCATGTTCCAGCTTTCTGTGTGGCTCCACTGCAAAAATAATATATAAAAAAATAATAGACTTTAAAAAAATACAAATAATGACAATTATCAACAACTGCATGTAACCAGCTATTAATATAATAAAAAAAAAAGTGTAATGCAAAGTAGCCTCTTAAATTTAAAAGTCTTATAAAAGTTATATATATATATATATATATATATATATATATATATATATATATATATATATATATACACACACACACACACATATCTCTCTCATTATTATGCATATATATATATACACACACACACATATATATATGCATAATAATGAGACACATGTATGGTATTGGCTGAGGGCTATTAAAGTTTCCCATCTCAAATATGATAAAAGGGACGTAATACAAAAGAGTATGTTACTCTCTGGCACAGCTAGATCTAGTTCTTTCCCTTCTGTATGAAAGCGTTCAGGGAAAGAACTAGATCTAGCTGCGCCAGAGAGTAATTTTTATTTGATTTTTATGAACTAAAGCCACAAAGTCATTTTTCTTTGCCTGACCATCATCAACTTTTAACACTAACAGACACAGAACCAGGATAACTATAACAAGACTGGCATTATTATTATTATATATATATATATATATCTTTCTTTGTAAGTTTGAGCCTTTCACTCTCTTTAAGTTAGTTTACTGAGCCTCTCACTCTCTTTAAGTTAGTTTAACCCTTTTCCTGCTGGGGAATTTGTGCTGCCAGTTCTAGTTCCTCCCAAGAATGGTCTCAAAAAAACTCTTACTCTTAGCAAGCCAGAAACACCAATTTTAGGGCATTTTCCATAGGGATGAACTCAGAACTGGAACTTAAGCAGGTTATCATCCGACATCACATAAGCAAATAGGAAAAGCACCAGACATTCCACTGTTGGTTCCTGCGCCTTTTCTGTTTTCGGTCAATCTACATGAAATGACCTTCCCCTTCCTCTCCGACAGAAACCCTCTCTGGACTCATTCATATCTAATCTAAAAACATTTATTTTCCCAAAATTGTAGACCTGCCATGTTTTCTGTTCCATGCTTATGTCTTCATCCATTCCTGGTCTCCCAGGTGTTTGCTGCCCATTTTGAGCTGTGTATATAATATATATATTTAGCTTTGTATGGTCAGAATGCTTGTGTGTGTGGGTACCTCTGTGTGTATATGCGTGTGTGTGTGTGTGTGTGGGTGTGTGTGTGCGTGTGCATGTGCATGTGCTTAGGACAGTCTTTAGGGACAAGATTTTGTGTTTTAAAAATACTTTTATTATTATTATTATTAAATGTCCAGTTGCATCACACAATGTCCCCAGTACAGGGAAAGGGTTAAATGATGATTAAATTAGGTTATTACTTCTATTTTATAAAATATAACTGACATATAAACTAACAGTAAGGTGCTGCATGGTTTCCTTTTTTTAATACTTTTTCTCTCTGTTTAAACTCAATCCCTTTTGTATAGTGTGTGTGTGTGTGTGTGTGTGTGTGTGTGTGTGTGTGTGTGTGTGTTGTGTGTGTGTGTGTGTGTGTATGTGTGTGTGTGTGTTGTTGTGTGTACACATGCATAAAATTGGTCTCCAGTTTCTTAAGTTTCTGTGCATTGATTATGCCGGTATGGAGAGAGATGTTGATGTAAATTGTAATGCAAATTTGCTGAGTGCCTTGGAATGTTGGATGTCACGTGACCATGAGAAAGCAATAGCATTATAACTTACATTTAAAAAAGTTTCACTTCATAAATTCAGAAAACTGTCAGTGTCGTCCGTATGTCTTCCTCTCATTACTTATCAATATCAAATTATCATTCTCAGCCACAAAGTGAAAGTAAAGAAAACTAGACATGTATGTCATTGTCACTATGTCAGTATGTGTGACACAAAGTCTTCAATCAATGGTTAATAAGTACACATAATAATACAAAAAAAGCAAGGTACATAAACGATCAATTATGAATATTATGTAGAACTTTAGAAGGGATGCACACCTTTCAAGGGTGTCAGTTTTGGAGAGCCATTTTCACTGAAGCTGGTGTCTACTTCTTCTTCCTCTGATTCTGATGCTTCTCCTGCTACCACCACTGCCTGTCCTCCTCCAACCTTCAGTCCACACCACACAGTCATTAATCAAACAATGTACCAGGATGAAAACAGGCTATTACAAATCAACATAACAATACTACTAATAAAGTAATATCAACACACAAGGGAGTTAATTAGCGCCCGAAAGACATCACACAAGCACAACAAAGACCTGAGTCGCCTATGGGAACTCTCACCTGGCATGCGTGGAAATACAAGGTACATAAACTTCACTAGAGGTACATCCTCAAAATATTTACAATACATATATATATATATATATATACTTGGATATGTAATGGTTATGAACCATAACTCCCTACCGCCATCAAAAACATCATAAACTGATATTAACTGTCAAATGATCAGCAGCAAAAAAATATATAAATATATTGGTTTTGTTGTTGTTGCATTGTCTATACATTTTGTGTTCAAACTTCAAACTATATTATATATAATATGTAAATTGAAACAAAGGGCAGAATGTAAACTTCAGTGTATTTAAAAAACAAACACTAAAGCATTCATTTTGCTGACCTGAATTAGAAAGTCATTGCCTGAGAATCATTAAATTAAAAATAATCTAAATTATAATTTATAATGTTGATATTAATGCTATAATAATCTTAATAATCACTCCCGTTTTCAGTTTATTTTCTGTATACAGCAGTGGTGTCCATGACTGTACTACTACTAGTCTACTACTGTATTAATGTACATGTATATATATATGTACATTAGAAATCAGCTTTTGTACTTGTAGAATTTTACAAGTTTTTATGAGCTAAAAATTTGGTTGTATGAAATACCGCCCCAACCCCTACAAAAACAAAACAAACAAAAAAGCAAAGGAAAACAAAAGCACAACAAACAAATAACAAAAACAACCAACACCGATAATGATAATACTTTAAAAAATAGCAATACACTAGTGGGGAGGAACAGTACAATAACAGTTAATATACGGTTAGGTTAAAAAAAATATGTGGGGGATGGGGGGTGGGGGGGGGGGGGGGGGGGGAGTGCATCTTGGTAGAGAAAGCAGGAGTGTTCACATGAGTTACTGAAATCAGGATTTGTGAAATAAGAGCTTAGTGCTGGGGAGGAAGTGGATAGTTTGTGTAGCAGGATTTGCTTCTTTTTAAAAAAATCTACTTTAATACTTGCCAACATGTCTGATGTAGCTATCAATGAGCAAACTGAAAGTTGGATAAATATATTTTTTGTGTAAATACTCAATATCATTAATAATAATTAATATACATGTTTTATTCTATCAGTTTTATTGACAATTCTAAGCTTGACGTTGAATTAGTTGAACATGATCATGTTGATTTATCAAATATAAATACATGTATACTATAATTTATATGTACACAATTATTTAAACTACATAATTTTTTCCTGTAAATTCAGTGTGCTGCTACAACTACCAACAGAATTTTTCAGTCTTCTTTCCACACACTAAAATCAACTTTAGTACTAATAGATGATCAGCAGTTTACAAACTTCTAACACTGGGTGTGGGACTGGGACTGGGAGTACACAATCACGATTTTAATAATCACGTTATTATGGGTTACACTTTTACTTTTAGTGACTTAGCACAGTTTACACTACAGTCTTACACAAAGTTACAGTTAGTAGTTACACAAGTTACAGATCTGGCATTTATAATCAACAATTATTTTTCATCATTTTCACCGTTCAACCGAGCAATCTGTACGGCTTAATAAACTTAGCTCTGATAAACTCTACAGCTGTATAATAATAATAATTAGAAGCTAGATCTACTCCGGGAATTATTGATCAATATCGCTGAATTTCAGGCACCTTTCTTGCCCTTTGTGCTGGGGAGGAAAGTTTGCTCTGCAACACACGGACTGGGAATGGAGGCACACGTTTAGCTGAAGTGTTCTGTACTTCTTTTTCTTCGTCCTCTTCTGATTCCGAAGCCTCGCCTTGCACGACTGTCTGGACTTTCGGATTCGTAGTCTTGTCCATTTTGCGAGCAAGTTGACAACTTCACGTAGTCTCTCGTCATGTGATGCGAGTTGTCTTTTCCTGTTTCGTTTTTTTAACCATACCCCAGTGATAGGTCAGTTCAACAGGCTATATTTCCCTTTCTTTGACCGAACACAAAATCAAAGACCTTCCATCTACGCAGATCTATGATGGAAAATAAGGTGTTATTTTCCAAAGAAACAAAACAATCAAACGTTTTAAATTTGGAAGAAAAACCAGTCGTGGAATGTACTGTGTGATTATTTCTTTTTTTAAACTGGAAGCTCAAAAGATGATTTTTTTTAAATATCTAAATATACAATCCTATACGAATACTAAGGAATTTCTCGGTATAATTATAATATAGTTTCTGTGGACGTTTAAGCACCATGTTTACTATATAATGATACGGAGCTTCTTGAAATATGCGAGCCAGTTTGGCCTAATGGTAAGGTGTTTGGCTGGTAAGCTGAAGGGCCTTGGCTCAATTCTGCTTCGGCTATTCCTTTTCTTCAAAAAGGTTGTGGTTTGTGGACACTGTCAGTGTCACTAGTCTTGTAACTTTGTCCCTCTCAACTAATGAAACATTAAAAAGGTTCTCATCGCTGCCCATCTTAATGCAGGAGTCATTCTGGTGGTGACAGTGTAGTGATATGCATATAATCTCCCTCTTTCCCCATCTCCATACCCCCTTCCTCCTTCTGGGGTCCCTAATAAGCCTTATGGTTTCTGTGGACATTAAGCACCATGGTTACTTACTTACTCGATGTATTGGCCTGAAAACATAGAAAATGTGCAAATATTTCTATTTGTCTGCTTTATTTTGTTGTTTTATCGATAGTTATACTACAAAAAAAGGTGCTTTGAATTTAATCTCTTTCGGGTCCTGCCATGCTGATCTTGATCTTTACCAACGAAGAGCAGAAAAAGGTTGGCTCATGTCCTCTTTGATACTTTGGCCACACATTCCAACTTTATTTATGATGTCACTGATACAGACTGCTGGTCATACAACGGCAGCACTCACAGTCATGTTTTTACGACTTTTACAAAAACAGGACCAAATCAAGTGGAAAAACATGTGCTCATATTGTAACATGTAACATATCATAGTGTGTGATAGTAGGTGTTGTTGCATACTTTTTAAGTGTTAATCTTTTACGTATATGTACACTGTCTTAGTTCTTTATGTGCGGCACCTTCATTTTCCTTTGAAGGGATAAAGAATTTCTTGACTTGATTTGACTTGACCTGACTTGACTTGACTTGACTCCATTCCTACTGATAGGGCCTGTATAATTTATATGTTTCTTTTCTTCAGTTCCCCTTCAACAAACTGTTCTACTGTTGATTTTATTTTAATACAGTGAACAAATGAAACACATTAATTGGTCCAAATTAATAGAAGTACTGGAATAATACTGGAACCTCTCTTCAAGTCTGTGCCTACAAAAATCAAGCACAGCTGGTCTCAAAAGAGGGTTGTACTGAATGGCTATAGCTTGGAACACAGAAATATGAAGGAAAGAATTTATAGATCCAAACACAGGAAAGGTTAAAAAGAATGCCAGATATTTATTATGACAAAATACAACATGCAAATTTTCAGGGTAATCCCCTTTATTAAAATGAAACGAAAACAACAGTTAAATGGTGAGAGAAAAAAAAAATAGGACTAGGACACTTACGTGTTTTGGGTTGAGCTATGTTGTTTTTGTGTCGGGTGCCTGGAGGAATGTTGGCATGACAATCAGTGACAGGGGAAGTTTAGAAACAGTGGTCTTTGAAGAGGGGTGCTCCAAGCCCTTCCCATCATGGTGGTCTTCTATCAGTGGTTTGTACTTCACTTGTCCGTTGAATACTGAAATTATAATGAAAAAACATGGTGGAATACTTTACGTAGCCACTATCCAGTAAACATGCTGGTATGGGACCGGTACCGGCATGGCATGGGCAGTCCCAACACTGTCCACAATAGGTGGTATGGGCACCCAAAGGGGCCCCATATATTGCCCATATGGGCTGCACATGGGCAACATGAGGGCCCCATACATATATATGAAGTTCTTATCATATGATTTCTGCAAGTATTATTTCCAAATGCCTGTCATTACACAGCTAGAAATAAGGCATTTACAGTTTATTGCTACAGTTACTACATTTTCATTATTATATGATGTTATTGACTGACTGATTGGTTGACCGACAGATTGCTTTTGTGTAGCTCTATTCTGTATGTTCTCAAGCAGATTCACTGTGCTCAAATGTTTATCAGTAGTGCACATACAGGGTTATTTTTGTGTTTCCTTAATTAATTCACCAAACTCAGATATGAGCTCAAGGGCATGTCTGTAACATGCAAATATCTGATGTGTGTGTGTGAGTGTGTGTGTGTGTGTGTGTGTGTGTGTGTGTGTGTGTGTGTGTGTGTGTGTGTGTGTGTGTTTGTGCAGCTTATACAATATTTGGGAGCGTTCTGGTTAATTGGTACTGAAGACTACTTCCTGTCATCCGCCATATTGGCGTTTGTTTGCGAAACAAATCCACGGAAAACCAAAGCAGATTAAAGTAGAAGTACTAAAACTCCAAAGTTTAATGGAAAAGGCAAGTAAATTTAATTTTGTTTCATTGTATGTAATAACAGCTTATAACGTCAGATGTTTGTGAGATAGTCAAGAGAGTGGTACCTGTTGAGAAATGAACGCCAGAATGCCTGAATGGATCGAAAATAGAACTAGAACTAGTAGTACTAGTAGTACAGTAGAAGTATGGACTCTTGGCCGATTGCTCTTGTTGGACTGCATGCTAACTTAAAAACAAAAGACACTCTATATGATATTTGTCACATAGAAAATTAGAAAGCTCGGTTTGAAAGGAGAGTGGAACGACAGTTGTTAATGTTACTGTTACTGTGTTACTGTTAGGTATGTGAATGTGACGCGAGTTAAATCATTCGGGATTGAATGAGATGTGAATTACGTATGGCCTACGTTTTCTACTTTATTTGAATGCCTTGATGTTGATTGATAGAGTACTCAACACCTCACCTGACAAGCCGTAAGATATTTTTTTCTTCTAGATGAAATTTAGACAGTGAGTGACACTTAGTACTTACGTTACAAGTTACACAGTTACACTTTACACTACAGTAATTTATACCTAGCTTTATCCCAATCAAATGCCATTAAAATGATTAATGCATTATAATTATTTGGGCTAAAATCATGCTGGACAGTTTAACTCACATTTTGGCCAGTCTTCTTACATTCATTGTGTAATTTAAGTTAGTGTGCAAATGTAAACTGAGCTTGGTATGCATACTGTGGCCTTCACTTTTCACATCTTGATTGATTGTCAAGAACACAAGGATCACATTTGTGTTCTTGATCTTGAGGCACTATATAAATGCGATCTGCTGACACAGTGACAGGACCCAGTCTTGGATATGAGCAACTCCCAAAAGGTCAGCATTCTCCACCTGACATTTTTGTAACTGTTGTAAAATTTTAACTGGTGCACCAAAAGAGTTTATGTTTGCATTATATAATAATATAGTAATTAAAGTAATAAAATCCAATATGTTGATGTTGTTGTGTTTATGGTCCATTTGTTAAAAAGTTTTCAAAAGAAAAAAAATCTTTTTTTCTGCACACAAAAACATCACACTCACAGGATGTCATTGCGATGTGATCACAAGTAGCAATAAATAAGTTGTGTCTGTTACATTTGGTGTTGAGTGAATAGTAGAGATATTGCTCTGCTAAAATATAAAGTTTTGATGGGAAAATGTTCAGCATTTTTTTTTATATCAATATTTAAAACCGCTACGGAGTCAAACGTCATGAACTTCGTCACTGACCAGGTCCGCGTACACAGAACACTTTTGGTTGTTCCAAGGGAGACCACTGTACTGACAAGCCGTAATTTTAATGTGCACAGTCAAAGCTCACAGAAAACTGTATCTAGCAAATAAAAATTCCAAAAAGAGGTCCAAAATTGAAGATATTTTAGAGAGAGAAAAAATTTGGGTCATTTTGAGATGCACGACCAAAACGCAATATTTTTAAATCGCACACTTTTGGACCGTGTTTTGATGCACCCACTTCCTGCTAACCACATGGCCCTTTGTCAGCTTGACAATGGAACCAAACGCCTCAGGTAAGATTTTGTTTATTTTAGTCATCGCTTCATAGAAAGTGACGTGCGACCCCAAAATGACGTATGAAACCATTTTGTCAGCGTTTTTAAAGATATGAACGTATTTGCTGTTAAACAACACTCTATAATCATACGAGAAGCGAATACGACTTCGTAGAATGTAGCTGACCTACTTACAAAGCATGTAAATTGTAATTGATAGGAGGACTTCAACTGATCATACTGTGACTAAAAGTCAGTTTTAGTCAGAGAGACGTACGAAACTGGTTCTTTTTGTCATAGAAACGTGCAACCTTGGCAAGCTTTTGTCATAATGACGATCGACCCTCCGAAGTTTTCCTCAGTGAATAAAAGGGAAAATATTTGAATGGCATGTCAACAAAATTCCTACTGACTGCACAAATTGTAGAATGGATTTAATGTAAATAAATTTTGTAGAATTGCTAACAATTAACGAGATTTAAGCCAGTTGAAGATATATTTGGGGTCATATGTCATGAACATGAGAATGACAAAAATTCATGTCTGATGCTGCAGAAAATTAAGGAAATTAGATAATTAATCATGTTTAAAAAACTTTTATGTGAATATGGACTGCCCCGGGGGGGGGGGGGGGGGGGGGGGGGGGCATGATAAAGAAGGAATGTATATGGAAATGTCATACTGTTAGTGTTATTTTAGCCTGACTTGGTTAGTGTACCATTTACTCCTGTATAATAAATAGGTTTGCTTGGTTTGCTATTTAAAAATAATAATTAATACTAAAACGGTAAAAGCTGCATGTACTTCCACTTAGAGAAAATATACCCAGACGCTTTCATGGACTAAGTTTTCATTGTTACATTGTGTTGATTACAGTATGCATAAACTTTAGGTTATTCATAATTAGAAACAGTTTGACTAAGAACAGATGAAAAATTATAAAGTTTCTGTGATGCTAATAATTAAATATCAACATAAATTATGCAGGCCGCAGGGTTCGTGATAAGAAGATGGACGACTCGGTGAAGAAGGCTTTGACCAACAGGGAGAAATGCCGACACTTTCAAGAGAGACTCAAAGCTGGCATTTTATTCTGTGCTATGGAAACAACATGTCTACATTGCCCAGGTTGAGGTTGTTGACGCAGCACTGCAGATGGCGCAGGTCAACTTCATGGGGGAAAAGGATGGGCCAAGTACTGGCCAAGTACATGCAACAGAAGCAAAGAACCATTTTGCAACCTGATCGCAAAAGTGAAGGCAATGGAGTTGGACACTATGTGAAGCACAAACAGAAGGCAACTTCTAAACCTAACCATCTTTGTTGTTGACCTCATAAGATCGGAGCTTGTTTGGCATTTCTGGCTCAACTCTGTCTTGGTTTTCATCTTATTTTTGCAAAAGAACACATCTAGGCAGACTAGGGTCTCTCTCTTTCTGTCTTGTTTTTTAATTTAGTATCCGTTTCCTTTTCTTTGTTGTTGTTATTGTTATTACTGTCATTTTCTTAAGCTTAGTTTTATCCCTCCCTTTCTGGGTTTCCCCTCTGTAAATTACCCAAAATGTTTTTGGTTTGTTTTTGTTTTTTAATTCTTGACTTTTTCCCTCCAGTTCTTTTTACCATTATCTTTTTCATTTCCATTGCAGTCACTGTCTCGTTTTATATGTTGTTATTGATGCTGTATTTGTCTATATCCTTCTGTCATAATATTTCACCATGAATGTCTTTGTTATTAGTAGTACTGCAGCAACGACAGATATGTAAGTTGGCATTTTTTGCTAATATCTTCGCCGTTCAGAAATAAAGTTTAATCAATCAGTCAATACCTTTGCTTGCTCTTTCAAAGTCACCCTTAAGACACACTTGTTCAATATTTCTAAACTCTTTTTTACAGGCGTGCCTATCCCCCCGTTTGATGTGTGTGTTAGTGTTATTGTAAAGCGCCCTGTGTTCCCACCTTTGTGCAGAAGATGGGTGCTCTAGAATAGTAGAAATCCCCTTTATTTTTTATAAAACTGAGATGTGTCTCTGTTACTTCTCCTTAGAGTGCCTTTTCTTTTATTAGATGCAGAGTATCTTTTCTTTTTTTAATCTTTTTTCTTATCCTTATTTCTTCCCTCTTTCTCTCTCTCCTTTTCTTTTTTTAAGCAACTATCATGCATTGCCCTCTTTTTTCCCCCTTTTTGTAGATATATAATCATGTATGGAAGCAACTGCAGGACATTGGATAACAGTGATGTGAAAGAAAATGAAACTTTCTTTTTGCTGGGGTTGGGGCGTATTTCTTGTACTTTGACATTGCTTGACTTCATTTACATTTGATTG
This sequence comes from Alviniconcha marisindica, assembly GCA_018857735.1. Classification (NCBI taxonomy): domain Eukaryota; kingdom Metazoa; phylum Mollusca; class Gastropoda; family Provannidae; genus Alviniconcha; species Alviniconcha marisindica. Next base: position 420,083 of record JABMCL010000565.1, read on the forward strand.
TAGTTTTTGTACCACATCGTTCGGCATTCCAGTTCATTTTTTGTATTGTGTGTTTTAATTGGTTGTTGGCGAAAATGTCCATCCTGGGAATGTGGAGGGGAGGAGGGCATTCCTTAGCTGGTTGGTGAAAGACTATTTGGGGAATTGCAACATTTTCATTTTTTTCCAAACAGTACAAGAAGACTGTAAGTGTAAATACATGTGTATGTATGCTTAAAAAGTTAATTTTATGTGTTGCTCAAGTAAAGTTTTGTCAGGTTCTTAATTCTATTATTTGTAGGTGAACCACGCAACTTTTATGAAGTGTACATGTTCATCATTTTTGTCATATGACACGCGACACCTAAATACAAAATGTTATGTGATTCTGCAGATATCAGTTTGCTTTACAGCTTGTATTATTTTTCTGAAATACAAAAGAATAATGAACATACTTATGCATTGTTTTGTGTGTGTTTTATGGTGTTTAGCTTGTGAGAAAATGTTTTCGGAAGCATGGGAGTCGCATGTCACCGATGACAAAAAATATACCATAAGAAATCATTACTCATACCCAAACCTTCATGAGTTGGGTTTTGTTTGGTCATACTCTGTAACAGTAATATGTTTATCACAAAAATAACAGGGAGTAATGTCAAAATGCTGCCACAAAAAGTGAAATGTTTTTGTCATCAGTGACACGCGACACCATGCTGGCGTCCAATTATATAACCCTGTAACTTTGCAAGTAGCCCCAAAAGTATCCTCTAATCATTGTTTTTGGATAGAGTTGTGTTGATACAGCACCCTTAAAATAAAAAATTGCTTCACCATCACACTTCAAATTTAACCAAGATGTCACACTTTAGTTTTCACCTTTTGAGAGTTGCTCATATGCATATGTCGGTGGACAGCTTACAAGGGGGAAGCACTCAGTGTTTTATTAGCAGTGAGACTGTTTGTATGATTCAATCTGTGGCAGGTGCATTAAGATTAGTTAAATGAAACCTATGGCAGAGAAGGGGAAAAAAGAGCGTCACCCCACCGCATCCTCAGATTCACTTTATTGGCTTTGTCTGTAGTGGGAGTGTGGGAGAACTGTGAGCGTGACTGCTTTTGGGCCAGTTGCCAGATGGGCAATCTGAAGCATGATGGCTAAGCTAGAAGAGTCAGTGGTGCAGAACAAGAGCACTTGCTCTCGAAAGCCAAAGTTGAGCACGATTGAGCATGGTCACCAAAGGGATGGGTGACTGTTACGTGCTCGGCTTTGCACCTGCCCTGAGATTTCTTCAGAGTCAAATTCTGTGCAGACTCCACAAAAGTCCTTCAGAGGAGTATAAACTGAGGTCCCCCATGTGTGTACGCATGCAAAAAGATCACATTACACACGTTAAAGACCCCGTAGTCCATGTCAGAGTTTGGTGGATTATGGAAACAACAGAAGAACCCGGCATGCACTAAAGTGACAGTAATGGCCAGCTTTGTGGCTGTTGGTGATTAACAGAAGAAGAAGAAACTCAAAACTAAATTAAAGGACAAAGATATCTGACTGGGATTGTGAGTGTGTAAAGTCCTGTGAATGACAGTGTGAGCATTGCTCATTCACTGTTCCAACTAATACATCAGCAATCTAATGTCTGCTTCACCTTGTAAAAAAAAAAAAAAGGAAAAAAGAGTAAACTGCGATTTTTATATATGCTTATATGGGTGTGTGAAGGGGGGGGGGGGGGTTAGCAGGTTAGTATGTTTTTGTTTGTGGCCAAGCAGATCTATGAAATAGTAATTGGTATTAAGAAATCATGATAAGTTGTATATTTACTATTTATATATTTTATATAACCTCTTTTCTGTCTTTATCTTTCCACCAGATGGTGAAACATGAAAGACATCGATCTCACAGCCCAGTGTCCAGAGATCACAAGAAGAGAGCAAGAGATGACCGCTCCTCCAACCACACCTCAAAGCACAAACGGCACCATGGTGATGGCGACAGTTCAGGTCTGGACAGCCACAGGCGCAAGCATGACAGCCACAGGCACAAGAAGCACAAAGATCGCAGAGAGCGGAGAGAAGAGCGGCACCCTGACAGCAACGAAGAAGATGCATTTGATCCTCACCACCGCATCAAGGAAGAGCCAGCAGCCAGCTTGCATGAGCAGCAGCAACACCGTCAGCAGAACGACGATCGCCGCAGGGAGGCGCGGCTGCAGCGGGAGCTGGCGGGTGGCGATGACAACTTTGCCAGGCCATCTGGGGAGGAAGCCGGTGCCAGTGCTGGCCAGGAGAAAGAGAAGCCCAACTTTGAGCTCTCAGGGAAACTGGCCGAAGACACAAACACTTTCCGCGGTGTGGTGGTCAAATACAATGAGCCGGCAGAAGCCCGCAAACCCAAACGCCGCTGGCGACTCTACGGGTTCAAAGGGGACGAAGCTCTCCCTATGCTCCCAATTCACCGACAGAGCGCGTACCTTCTGGGGCGCGACCGGCGAGTGGCGGACATCCCGGTTGATCACCCATCGTGTTCCAAGCAGCATGCGGTGTTGCAATACCGCCTCACAGAGTACATTCGCCCTGACGGGTCCCGCGGGCGTAAAGTGCGTCCCTACATCATAGACTTGGGTTCTGCAAATGGCACTTACGTCAACAATCAGCGCATTGAACCCCAGCGTTACGTTGAACTGATGGAACGTGACCTCATAAAGTTTGGTTTCAGTAGTCGGGAGTATGTTCTTCTGCATGAGAATGTGGACACATCTGAGGTCGCTCATGATTCTGACACTGACTGACACAAAGTCAGCTGTATGATTAAGAACGCTAAACTGAGTGTGTGATGAGATCCAAACGCATAAAAGGTTCACAGGAACACTATTTATTAGGACAATACACAACATGCTTGAATCCGCTTTGCTTTGCGTGTTGTGTTTTGTCCTTATAAATAGCGTTCTTTTGAACCTTTTAAGTTTTATGTGATTAGATCTTGCTTTGGAATGCTAGCAGTCATTCTTGTTTCAGATTTGTGAGTGTGTGGTGGTAATGAATAGATGGTGCAGATCTGCACACTAGTACATGAGCTTGAGTATCCATGCTCCTTCTGTGTTGAAGGAGTTCAAGATCTCTGAGTCATTTGCCATCTTGGCTCAGCTTGTGACACAGTGTTAATTAATTAATGTCATTCAGATTCAAATCCTGATCACTGAAGTTTTGAACTAGTTGATATAGGTACACCTCAGCTATGGATAGTCTTGGTACGTACCAGCCATCAGTTGTTACACTGTACGGCAGTGTACTTCCACAGAGTGCTGATATAGCTAGTCAAGTGAGACGGAGAAAGGACACAAGGTCATTTGCACACAAATGTGATGCACTTAAATATTGTCAATTGTGATAGTCATGATGATGTAAATAGCGGATGTTTTGAAGAAAATGCATGGGGTCTAGATTCTGAGAATTCCTAACCAGCCAGGAATGCGCATCTTCAAATTCAACTCTTAACTAACTGAGCAAGTTTGTTAGTGGTTCTGCTAGCTCTTAATCTTATCTTTATCCATTATGATGATGGGCAAAGATCAAAAATATATATCACAGCACATTTTCATATTTCACACCCTTCATGCAAAAGCACCGAGCCCAAGACTATTACTGTATCAGTATTACCTGTATTACTGTTAGTGTTATACTTTTAGCTTTATAGCGAGGAAATAAATTAGGCAGGGATGTTTTTATCTTGGATAAAATGAATATGTTGCAAAACCTTCGCATGCTCAGTGAATCAATGAATAAAAGGACCAACTTTACTCTTTGTTTTTCACATCTTCTTATCAGTCATGGTGACAGACAGCTTTCGGTTCCAACCTTCACCATTGTCCAGTTTTTTTCCTATCAGAGATGAATAACAGTGGCACAGTAAAACAATTATATTTTAGTATTTTTACAGTACTGGTGAGTTTGTTTTACTAAGATCAGAAAGATTCAGAGACGTGATATTTTGTAGCGTTAATAATGATGAGATTTGTCAACACATTAAAAAAAATGAATAAAAAATAAATAAAAATGCTTTACTATAATAAATGTCAGTTTTTACAGAGCTATACAGGAATAAATCAACTGTATGCCAAACTCTAAACATTGGTATATGACATCCGTTTTGAACCACTACCATAACTGGTGAATAGCATGCCACAGGACATGTCTAATATTTGTTGGCTAACTGACAGTTTTTCATTGATGTGAGCATGGCAGTATATTTGTAACCACACAGACAACTCAGATTATATCAGGCATTTCTTTTATAGCCAGTCACCATGTTTACACCAGCATAAATAAAACCAAATCATTGAATCAAGACGGTACTCATTTTTTTACACGGGACAGGCGTATGCAATGTGTGCAACTGTGCTTTAGTGCTATGTTGATTTCACAGTCTTAGTGCCCAAACATGTTGCAAATTGTACAGTGGGTGCTGACAGTATGAGACTTAGCAGGGGTCATTTTGTTAGACGCGTAGGGAAGTAGTGCCCCTTCAGTAGCATAACCAGTTACGGCTGAGTTTGGAGGAAGTGTGCCAGAAAGCAAGGCTTGGGGTTGGAATGCAGCTGCCAGTATTACTGTATATATTCCTTGCTATCACTCGGTATTCGGCTGTCCCTGAAGTTTAAGTACCACAGCCAGAATGGTCCAACATTGCTTTTGTATGCAAACAGGTGTGGTGGAAAACAGTTGCACACACTAGTACTGCCTTCTCATCTATATTTGATTGAACATCACGGTTCTACTTTTAGATGATATATATATATATATATATATATACTAAAAACAAACTGCATCAGTTTGAATTGCAAACGTTACATGTACAAACTAAAAATCAATGCTTTTCTGTGTGGAAGTCATTATCACAATTTTGTAATCGTATTACTGTTAGTGATAGTATTCATACAGTAAACCTCACTTAAACTGGTTAAAGGAACTAGCCTTTCCAAAATGTGTGAGATGGGTAGAAATAGAAGAGATCAAACTAAATAATACAAAATCAATGATTTTGTGTAGTTGGAGTCTCATTACATGACATGTATAATGCGTTACCACAGTAGGATGTAAAAGATCCTGGTCATTCTGCCAAAAGTGTAGCTGGCAGGTTACAGCTAAACATGCACCCTACGTCTGTGGCTTTGCATGAAGTGACAGTGTAAAACTGGTGCATGGTTGTATGGTGTCCACAGAATATGCACCAAGACAGCTGCAGTTTCATGTGGCGCCAGCCATGTAATAACTAAATAGCACTGTAAGTACACCACTTTGGTGGATATTCAAACTGTGCTATAAAATTAAAAGGCTAGTCGCTCATTCTGAATCACATGCGATGAGCACAGTGAGTCCACTTGAGAGCAAAGAATGGCGCTACACAAAAGCAGTCAGTAATAACATGGCTGAGTCAACTCGGGCATCATTTGCATGTCGTGGATAAGAACTAATATTAATCACTGGAGGTTACCAGGACCACTCTGACCTCTTCACCTGACCGAACCATTCCAGCCAGTGCCCATGATCTTGTGTGATTTAGTGTTGAATGTGTTAAGCTTCTTCTCTCGATCGGCATGGTTTGAGGTGGCCACATTTTGCTTACAAACAGGAGAGTTGTAAAAATGAAACTAAATTCTTGGGGTCCAGAACACACACACACACACACACACACACACACACACACACACACACACACACACACACAACAAAACAAAACAAAACAAAACAAAACAAAAAACACATCAACAACACGCACACACACAAAACGTACCAAAGAACAATTAAAATCACTCACTGCTTTGTCTAGATTTTTGGTCTGTTTAGGCCAGCCAGCTGAAGGCTGCTGCTGACACCTTTTGCCAAGTACTCTGGAGTTTAGCTCACACCGTGGTCAATGATTCCTTTTCCTTGGTTGTCTACAGAGCTGCCGGAGTAGGCCAGCTCTTCTCCAGTTTCCACTTTGTTATGGTTCATGAAAATGGCTGTGGGTGCTTTTGATGCCTCATGATTTTTGTCTTGGCACCGACGAGGAGTCCGTAACTCTTTGGCACAGCCGCTTACCCCTGTCTGCCACGAGAAGTTGGGTGCTGTCTGACAGTCACACTGAGACGAGCGGGAGGGTGGCAGTGCCATGGGTACAGTCCAGGTCTGACAGATATATATATATAATGTATTTACTGACGGAATTGTTCGTGTGTATGTATATATATGTGCATTGAGTGTACTTGTCATTTTGAGAGTGTGTGGGTCGCTCTGACAAAGTGAAGTTGAACTGAAGATGACTAGTTAGCCTGTTCTGCTGGCCTTGTCTCGTGAGAGTTAATGTATGCTGGATATTACTGTATACCATCTGAACATTTATGTGAACAGAGCGAGAGAAAGAGAATGTGTGTGTGTGTGTGTGTGTGTGTGTGTGTGTGTGTGTGTGTATGTGTGTGTTGTGTCACACAGTGTGTGTGTGTGTGTGTGTGTGCGTGCATGCGTGTGTGTGTGTGTGTGTGTATACGGGTGTTTGTTGGTTCTGAGGTGACCCAGGGCGGCTGGTTGGGCGTCAGAAGGAAAGAACTGACCAGGGTGGACGCTTTACGAGTGCATGTTTGTTTGGGTGTAAGCGAGGGTGAGAAAATGGGAAATTGTATAAGTACACTTGTGAACTGAGCGGAGATCAAACCAGTCGCTATTTTACTAATGATTTTTTTTTTTTTTTTTTTTTTTTTTTGGGGGGGGGGGGGGTTGGTATTGCTGCCTTCATTGAGTTGGTAATGCGTGTTGTTCCAGTTCTCTGTTTCGTTGACAGAACAGATGGTGTGCATGTATTCAAACAACTAGTTCAGTGATATAATGATAATTATGTTCTTGGCGTGTTTTGTGATCGTCTCAGTTGTGTTGCTTTTTGCAGCTCTCTCTGTCCAGGTATGCTATTCTTTAGACGCTTGACTCAGGTCAGACTGTATTGATTTTAAGTAACTGCTTGCAAAAACGCAGCAGTTGCGGTGCGTTTGAATGCGGTTTCGGGGATTCCAACCTATTTCATGTTATCACAGGCTCACGTCTGATGTGTGAAGTGAGACGGTGAATAGACGATTAATGTCAAACGTGGACTCTGTGTGTGTGTGTGTGTGTGTGTGTGTGTGTGTGTGTGTGTGTTCGTGCTGTGTGTGTGTGTGTGTGTGTGTGCTGTGTGTGTGTGTGTGTGTGTGTGTGTGTGGATGTATACGTGTTTACAGTCTCATCCGAATGACGTTCGTACACACGCTGATGCACAGACGCACACTCCGAGCGTCGTTTTCCGGCACCTTCCTCCAAACTCTGCCAGATTTGGTTACGCCACTGAAGGGGCACTCTTTATCTCCGCGCAGCTGTCCACCGACGCGGTCAGCGCCCTCCGAAAGGTTTGGGTACTGGTAAGACTGTGGAAGCAGTCTAGCGCCCAAGCACGCACGTAAACATGAGGCGCATCCACCCCGGGTAAAAAAAAAGAGCTGCGTCTCGATTCAAGCGATTTTGGTTTTATTTCTTCTGGTGTAAGCAACATAGTTATAAAACAAACGTCTGATATAATCTGAGTTGGTTGTAACAAACTTACTACTGTTTGAGCTCCAACAAAAAACTGCTCGTTAGCTGACAGTTTTCTGGACCCTATGGCGTAACTAAATACGGCAGTGGTTGAAGGAAAGATATCGTAAACCAGTGCCGGAAAGCGGTGCTCGGAGTGTGGCACAGACGCCACTGAAGGGGCACTCTTTATCTCCGCGCAGCTGTCCAGCGACGCGCAAGGTTCCAGGCAAGATCAAGAGATCTTAGAGGAGGGAGGTGGAGCTGGACCTTCAAGTTAGCCCAGAAGAGATCATGAGTAGGGAGGTGGAGCTGGCTGCGAAAGTTGGACTTCTTTCGCTTCGAGTTGTTCAAGTTGTTCGTGAACAGCAGTGCAACGGACATTGTCTTTGTGACTCTACCCAAGCACAGCAGTTGAAACAGCAATTGCGCAGTGCACAAGTCGCTGGGCAATGGCGAGGGGACACCGCCTTAACACTTCCATTGTTCTGGCGGCGGTCCACGGTCTCTCCGGTCTTTTTCGGGCGGTATCCGCGGTCGAGCCTTCACTCTTTCGTCCCCTTCCCCCTCTGTCCCCGTCCCTAATAAGCCATCTCGCTTCCGTGGACGTAAAACAACAAAGAAGAAGAAGAACACCGACGCGGTCAGCGTCCTCCGAAAGGTTCGGGTACCGATAAGACTGTGGAAGCAACCTAGCGCATCCACCCCCGGTTAAAAAAAAAGAAGAGTTCTGTCTCGATTCAAATGATTTTGGTTTTATTTGAGCTGGCGTAAGCAACATGGTAAGTTATAAAATAAAACAAACGTGTGATATAATTTGAGTTGTTTGTAACAAACTTTGAGCACCAACAGAAAACTGCTCGTTAGCTGACAATTTTCTGGACCCTACGGCCTAACTAAATACGGCAGTGGTTGAAGGAAGGATGTAAACCAGTGCTTGGAGTTTGGCACAGACGTTGACTCTGGAGAAATCTCGGGGCGGGCGCGAAGCCCAGCACGTAGCGGTCACTACCCATCCCAAACTCCCAAGCACTGGTTTACGACATCCTTCCGGCTTCAACCCCTGCCGTATTTAGTTACGCCATAGGGTCCAGAAAACTGTCAGCTAACGAGGAAGGTGCCGGAAAGCGATGCTCGGAGTGTACCCATCCATGTGCTGACTGCGCTCGATCAGTCGTTGATCCAGTGCTCTCGGTCTGCGCTGTTGGTCGGGATCAACACACAAGGGAGTTAATTAGCGCTCGAAAGACGTCACAAAAACACGACAACAAAGACCGGATTCGCCTACGGTAACTCGCACCTGGCATGTGAGTAAATACAAGGTACATATAAACTCCACCAGTGGTACATCCTCAAGCGGATATGCTTCAAGGAAAAACAACACTGAAACGCACGCACGCCCTACCACCGCTCCCCCCCCCCCACCACCCGCACCCACCCACACACACACACACACACACACACACACGTGACTACAAACACGTAACACAGCAGTGTAGACAAAAATGTTCACCCGTACGTTTATTTCATCAGACAGTTCATAGTATTAAGTCAAAGGGAAACCACGTCGACACAAAATAGTTCACAAAAAAAAGACCACAATCATAATAGTTATATTATTACACATGATGATTCCACGACTGACTGAATGATGAACTGAGCGTGACAATACACACACAACACACGCATACACATACGTAATAAACACAGGCTATGCACGCACACCGAGGCTGGAAACAATTCTGTTCATTTCCTGGCAAAAGTCAGTAGTAATCACAATACAAAATAAATACAAATTTACCGCCGGGCCGCTCTTGCACACTGTATTCCATACCAGCTGACTTGGGCAAGGTGGGGGTCGGGGTAGCCTACTCAGTTGACCTTTAACGCCCAGGCAAAGGACATCTCAGGGGGAAACAAAATGCATACACTAAAGCACAAGTGAAGGTCTGAACCACTTGTCACGACACTTGTCACATTTTATGTGACTCGGTGAAGAGGACTGCGAACCACTAAAGTTGAATGAACCCGGAAGGCATGAATGAAAAGGGTAGTGTTCCTGTCTCTAACAGGCGAAGCATGCACAGCTATATTCTGACCCAGGAACACACTCTCATACGCATAAATGCTCGCAGGCTGACAGTCGGTCAAAACGGGTCTTGATATAATTATAAAGGCCTGATCAGTAATCTGGCTTTCATATTTCATTCCAATAACGTATGAACTCCCTAGAACATAAAAAGAAAAGAAAAAGAGAGAGAAAGAGAAACCTTGGTTAGTTGCTAGCAAGCTCCATGCTGTAAACAAACAAACAAAGAAACAAACAAATAAAACAATGACTGCAATGTCTGGATATTCTGACAGAAAGTTTCAGTTTCAGCTGCTTTATTATACTCAGGCAAACCCGGCACTGATATATTGTCATTTTCAGCGTCTCAGTCCAACGGCTGTCAGCGACTGAGAGGGCCGATTGTGGCCGCATCATTTCATCTTTTCTTTTCTAGCAATGCTGTATACACCACCTCGCACAGACTCACCAGCTTTCAGATTTACAGTTGTGATAATGTTTCGAGTCATCCTCCTGTCTAGTCTGTCAGGCCTGTCATTCGACCACTACACTCCAATGAAACTCCCCAAACACAATACCATTTGCACGGCGAACACAACACAACACAACACAACACAACACAACACAACACAAGGACTGAGCCAGACTTCAATGAAAACGTTGGTGTAGGCCTGTCCTGTCACAGTGTCGGCACTACAAACAGAGAAGTCACCACAAACCATCACAGTATGGCAACGTAAACACGCGCAGTATGAATACATATCATAATATGACACTCAGGGAAATTACATGATCGTAACTGTCTGATAAAGTTCTTCAGGCATCAACTACTGTACAACGAATGAACACGTCAGTTTCATCTTGAATAAGGCAGTTCATAGTCTGTGGAATCCGTCCGGTTCTGCGGTAGCCTATTTGTTCATCACGTTCCGGGACCGATTCCTAAGGAATATTCATGAGGTGAGGTCACTACCAAGGTAACCGAGATCGAAGGCAAAGTTTTGGGGGTGCAGGCTACGGTGCCGACTACAAAGCCTCCACACGATCTGATCTTCTTCTTTTTCTTCGTTTGTTCGTTCGTTTGGTTTTGTGCACACCCCAGCCTCGCTTTCGATCTCATGATGACCTGCCGCGACCTAGCGTATCAAGAACGGTCCATAACTGTTCATGAAACAGACCACCTTTGCTCTGATTATACAACACTGATCAATTGGAATGACGCAATGGAAACTGACAATGATTATTACTGAGTGATAAACCAGCGCCTTATTTACAGGGCAATAATGCGTACAAAAAAAAAAGGAGAGAGGGGAAAAATCCGAAGAGATTTGGGGAACTAAAGCCCCTCCCCCCCCCTCCCCAACCCCTCCTCCACCCCCCCCCCCCCACTCCCCAACCCATCCTCTTTCCCCCCCCCCCCCCCCCCTTTTTTTCTTTTCTTCCCCTAACGGATTTTACCATCTCCAAGCAACAACCGCTGATGAATCTTCGGTGTTCAGAGACCTGCATTAACTAGCTTAACTCCTCGTGTGCATGTAGTAGGTTAAAAGAACATGATCCGCAGTAAACGTTTTGCGACTAAACCTGCCGTGGATTTTATATTGATTTTATACGGTGACTTTTTGTTGTTGTTTTTTTGTTGTTGTCAGTGTTGACACCATCACTGCTAGTTGTTTCAGGGGCTCATTACCGCGGTATGGCTCTTTTCATACGCTTCACTGATTTTGACGCCATCAAAATGTCTTTGACGTCACGGATAGACCATCAGGGAGCTCTGTTTTGTGTACAAGTCACAGAAGAAATGTATGTAGATTGCAGTCATCTTTGTCACCGATTGTTTTCATCTGTGTTGATCGAGTGAACTTTTTATTACATATTGCAGCTATATGAGAGTTGATGAAACATTCAGACTTAAATTTCCATTTTTCCTTTTGAAATAAACTAATAAAATGTGATTTCGGGCCAACAGTCTTTCCGAAATGAACTGTCTGTTCTGTCCTTGGACATCTTCTTTCTACTCTAAACGTTGATCTCTTTGAAACTTCGGTTTACGCACACTAAGGCTACAGGTCGTAAGTAAGTAAGTAAGTAAACATGGTGCTTAACGTCCACAGAAACCATAATAATAATAATAATAATAGATAACTTTTGTATAGCGCTTTTCTCTGGTGTACCCAAACTCACTGCGCTTTACAACATTCTCCAACATTTTCTAAGTTTCACAAACATAATACATATAATTATGACAACTAACAATGCATAATATACAAGTACATGTGCCATATGAGAAGCAGCAATATATAAAGAAAATGAAAAGAAAACAAAAAACAACAACATAAGGCTTATTAGGGACGGGTAGAAGGGGGGAAGGGGGTATGGAGGTTGTGATGGGGGGGGGGGGGGGGGGGGGGGGGGAGAGATTATATACCTATCGCTACACTGTCACCACCAGAATGACTCCTGTATTAAGGTGGGCAGCGATGAGAGCCATTTAACGTTTCATAATTGTGAGGGACAAAGTCACAAAGACAGTGTCCACAGACCACAACTTTTGAAGAGAAAGGAGAGCCGAAGCGGATTCGAACCGAGGTCCCTCCGTTTACCAGCCTAACGCCCTTACCTCTAGCCAAACCGGCTCACAGCTCGACTGTTTCGTTCGTTTTTGTACTAACTGCAGACGCAGGCTTTTGAGAACGGAAGTCGGTGATGCCACTCCACATGTACTTGTTGTGGTGAATAGGTTATGGGTTTGTCACATGTTGGAGAGCTGCGTCGGACGCTTGACCACCGTTAATTATTTGTTCACCCAACATTTCCAGTTTCTTTCCAAGGTAAACTAGCTACGCATGCGTGCGGCGAAAATCTGCGAAAAGTATTGCAAAAATAGTTTAAAAAGCTGTTCGCAAACATTACATGACGTTTGTACAGCGTACACAAAATTCACAAATAAAATATACAATACATAACAGACACTCTTCAGTACAATTACTCTCTCTCTCTCTCTCTCTCTCTCTCTCTCTCTCTCTCTCTCTCTCTTCTCTCTCTCTCTCTCTCTCGCACACACACACACACACACACACACACACACACACACACACACACACACACACACACACACACACGCACGCACGCACGCACGCACGCACGCACGCAGGCGCGCGCGCGCGCGCGCGCGCGCGCACAGTAGTATAGTCTGCTGGCAAAACTTGTCTTTCATATAAAAAAATAATGTAAGTGTAAGCATGCAGCACTTTCGACACAACATAATGTTTTCAAAATTCAGTTACAGCAAGACCTAAACAAGAGATCGAGACATAACAAGGTAAACAAATAATCTTTTCACCGAAAACAACAACAAAAACAAACAAAACAAAAAAACTTGCGAACTTCTGCACTTGCACATCGGTCATGTTTGTCGTCAGATTCATTACCCCAAGGTATTACTACTGCAATCTGGGACCGAAATTTACTCACACAAACAAATCCCTCCTCGACTATCGGAGTCAACAACGCCGAGCTCCTAGTATACAAAAAAGAAAGAAAAAGAAAGAGACATTTTGCTAAGTTTAGTCCCTTGTAAGTCGTTACCAACATTTCTGTCTTCATGTCTGGGTAGACTGACCCATGTAGGCTGTTACCATCCTGCCACAATGATAACTGCTTGACTGGTAGTTAAACAAGGGACACCCAGCGAAGACAGCGAAGACTGACCCATGTAGGCTGTTACCATCCTGCCACAATGATAGCTACTTGACTGGTAGTTAAACAAGGGACACCCAGCGAAAACAACGAAGACTGACCCACGTAGGCTGTCACTATCCTGCCACAATGATAGCTACTTGACTGGTAGTTAAACAAGGGACACCCAGCGAAGACAGCGAAGACTGACCCACGTAGGCTGTCACTATCCTGCCACAATGATAGCTACTTGACTGGTAGTTAAACAAGGGACATCCAGCAAAGACTGACCCACGTAGGCCGTCACTATCCTACCACAATGATAGCTGCTTGACTGGTAGTTAAACAAGAGACACCCAGCGAAGACACAGCACGGGCCCAATCAACAGCAACGGAATTTAAATTAAAAATCAAATAAAAATGTCACAGAAGCCTTTCAGTCGATGTATGGTCTAGCGTCTTAAGCAATATTATTTTTAAAAACATTAATCGACGCTTTTTAAAGCTGCCAAAACACGAAATTGAGCGCCGCTGAACAAAGTTGCTCTATTCTGATCTACTCGGGGCATCGTGAAAGAAGGGTCATTTATGTGCTTTGGGTTCCCAGCAAAAAGGGCCGTAACTGCTACGTCCGCGGCCCTACCCCATCGCCGGTCAATGCACCATACTGCTTCTGAAAAGGTACCACTGCTGTCCGTAAAAACACGCACTTGTTTTTTTTTAACTACTTGCTTGTTTGTTTGTTTTTCTACACTTCGACCTACACGTCGCAACATTCCGGACCCGTAGTTTCGGAGACACGGTGGGTTACGTTGCCGATGAAACGTAAGTCAGTCTGGTGAACTGGACTGAAAGAGGCAGGATGACCGTATGACCATCGGGACTGACTGGCCGGGTGTTGAATATCGAGAACCGTTCATCTGAGTGAGCTAAACTGTATTGAAATGCCTCATTCATTTTCTGTACAGCTGATTGGCTGGCATCGACGGTCGGGTAAGTGTCCTTAGTGTGGATTTATACCATTCGAAGTAAGAGAAACTTTGGTGGGGAAACTAGGAAACGTGTTACGCAACTTTACATATTATATGGAAATTAGATTTTTGACAGCGACTGAATTACCAAGCAGGCACGAATCTTGGAAGAGTGCCCAGATGCGCCACAAGCAATCGCTTTACGCCATAATGATGTAATTTACACATGCACAGCGACCAGCGAGAGATTCGGCTGATGATGATGATGATGTGGGGCTTAATGTCCTCAGATGTCAGGCTGACATGTTAGGGACAAACAGCGAGAGATTCGGTGAAAGCGATAAGCTATTTATAGGAAGCGTGTTGCTTGGACAACTTTGCGACTGAACTGGCGCACCGTTGAAAGTACGCGGCCGTGTCGGCCACTAACGTATCTGTGAAGAAGCTATACTATATAGTATATGCATCTCAAAAATCTGTCATGTGCATTCAACAACGCTAGATGAATGACATACACATACGTCAGTCAATGATTGGATATTAACGTCCTGTCAACCGAACAGGGTCACCTCAGGTCGTGGAGACGTACCTCGTAGGTACCTCGCCAAAACGCTCTGCGTATATATATATATATAGACGGTCTCTGAATCAAGCCTTCATACTCACTCCAAGCAGCGACTATATGGACCAAACCTCCAAGCGTTGGTGTACGACCTCGTTCCTCCAACCACTGCCATAACTGATTACGCCATAGGTCTCGAAATACTGTCAGCTAACGGACACCTTTTCGTTGGTGTTCAAATGTCAGTAGGTTGGTAACAGACAACTATACCAGGGGTTTCTTTTATAACCGCCCACGTTGCTTACGCCAGAATAAATAAAACCCAAATCGTCTGAATCGTGATGAAACTCCTTTTTTTTTTTTTTTTTTTTTAAACCCGGGGCGGACGCGCCTCATGTTTCTGTGCGTGCTTGGACGCTATGTTGCTTCCACAGTCTTATTAGTATTCAAACCTTTCGGAGGGCGCTGACAGCATCGGCGGACAGCTGCGCGGAGATAAAGAGTGACCCTTCAGTGGCGCGGCCAGTTCTGGCAGAGTTTGGAGGAAGGTGCCGGAATGCGATGCTCGGGGTGTGATACTGACCGGCACTCCCATCGTCTCTGCCCCAGTTGGTCACACCACAAACAGTTCCAGATCCTCATCCTTTTCTGTGCCGACAACAAACGGAGTTATCCGTCAGTTTGTTTTCGAGGCTATGATGTAACCAACTATGGCAGAGACGAAAGAACGGATTTGAGATACCATCACGATGAGGTGTTATCATTATTATTATTATTATCAAATGATCCACATCTTGGAGATCTTCAGCGTCGATGACGATTTCCAATGGTGACCCAATCTCTGGGTTTTGTGTTTGATGCGGCTTTGTTAAATCTGATACACGCTCCAAGCTTTCCGGCACCCTTCCTCAAAACTGCCCTACTTGCTTACGCCACCGAAGGGCACTGCACATATCCGCCCATCTGTCTTGCTAAACCACCACTGTAAGTCTCACGCTGTCGGCGCTCTCCGTGAAGGTAGGTAGGTAGTGTTGTTTAATGTCCTCAGATGTCAGTTGACATATTAGGGACAAGCTGTGACCAATGCCGAAGCATGGTTCGATATAGCTTTACGTCCACGGAAACCAGAAGGCTCGTTAGGACGGACAGCCCAGGACGGCCACCTCGACTCTCAAACAGCTCCTGAACTATGAGCGCGATAACATGATGATGATGATGATGATGATGAAGTGATGCTTAATGTCCTCAGATGTCAATTGACATATTAGGGACAAGTTGTGACCAATGCCGAAGCACGGTTCAATAATTCTTTACGTCCACGGAAACCAGAAGGCTCGTTAGGACGGATAGCTCAGGACGGCCACCTCGACTCTCACAAAGCTCCTGAACTATGCTCTCCGTGAAATTAGCGAAGAGATTTAAATACTAAGAAACCCGTAAACATGTTGTTTTACGACTACAGAAGGGAGATGGCTTTATTAGGTACGGGGATAGGGGATGGGAGGGAGGGGGGCGGGGGGGGGGGTGGGTGGGTGGGTGGGGGGGGGGGGGGGTGTGAGTGGCTCGTCCGCGCACTCCGACCCACGAAAGACCGAGGAGGCCGTGGACCACCGCCAGAACAACAGCTATGTTAAGGCAGTGGGGACCTCGCCATTGCGAAGCAACTAGTGCACTCCGCTAGTTGCTGTTTCAACTGCTGCGCGGAGCAGAGTCACAAGGACAGTGTCCGTAGCACAGCTGCTCAAGAACAGCTGAAGCAAAGTCAGAAGTTATAATATAAGAGAAAGGCGGCCTGATATAATTTGAGTTGTCCGTGTGGTTACAAATTTACTGCCATTAGAGCACCGACGAAAAAATTCAGTTTTCGGAGACCTGTGGCGTGACCATTATTACGGTGGTGGTTGCAGGAAGGATGTCGAAAACCGATGCTTGGAGTTTGACTCGGGCGACCGCTGGGTCGGGTACACGGCGAACTGAAGTCGTTCACGGCTATCACTTCCAGTTCCACTGCAGTGCACATCAGCCACGCGTACGATGTAAATCACATAAATCAGTGCTCTGAAGACGTCGATGGCGAAACGGTCAAGACAGTTAGTTAGTTGATGTTTAGAGCCCAGTCAGCCACACTGGGTTATATCAGGGCTAGTGTTACAGACTGGGGAAATGGAAGTCTCTGACATCCGGTTTAGCCTCGTCGTCAGGTACCAGCCTCATCATCTTCTTCTTTCAGGACTGTCCACCCACACCTTTTTGAGGATTCTGGTTTATAACAGGTTTTGTGCAACAGCTAGAAGAGCCGCGGATTAAACGAAAAGCTCGAAATCAAGGGTTTTGTTTTAAAAAAAGCTAACTTTGTTTATCTTATACTGATAGAAAACGCATGAACAATTGAAAGAAAACACAACTTTAACGAGAACCAGGAAAAATTACTCGAGCGCTAATTTTTTTGGGGGGTGGGTGGGGGTTGGGGTGGGGGGGGAGGGGGGGTCACCTCACCTCGCCCCCTCCTCCCCCCTTCTGCTTTTCACATAATTATGACGCGTCGTAATTTTGTCCCCCACCTCATTCTGGAGTTGAAGAGGAAGGCAAAGGGATGCAACTGCAGGGAGACCAAGTTTGCTCGATTATAGACCCTACCTCCTCCCCCCCGCCCCCCTTTATTTTTTTATTTTTTAGAAACTCCTGTTACTTTCTTCCACGCTCTCCACAAATTCAGCCGAGGTCACGCCTTTCTCCAAGAAGGATGTGGTAAACCGATGCTTACAGTTAGCATCAAAGCCTCTCTGATCTACTTCCATGTTCGATGTTCGCCCCGGCCACCATGACACCGCGGCACTCCAGAGCCTTCGAATAGCCTCCCCTTGAGTGCCGACTGCCTGTCACGGATTGTGAATTACACAGCATTAGACACTGCCCACTTCATGATGTTGTGATCGAGAGTGTCTTGCAGAGTGGTGTGAAACCTGTCATTCAGATGGGATCATCCACGTCGTCTTGTCTCCAGCCTGTGTCAGCAGTGGTTATAATTATAATATGTCCGCGAACTGGGATTCGGAGCATAAAGGCAACGGCGACGGAGGGTGGAGATATTCAGAGTTCAGGAGCTGTGTGAAGGTCGAGGTGGCCGTCCTGGGTTTTTTCCGTCCTAATCAGCTTTACGGTTTCTGTGGACGTAAAGCAACATTGAACCATGCTTCGGCACTGGTCACAGCTTGTCCCTAATATGTCAACCGACTTTCGAGGACATGAAGCTCTACATCATCATCATCTGGGTGGAGATCAGAGCTCAGGAGCGGGGTGAAAGTCGTCGAGGTGACCGTCCTGGGCTCCCGTCCCTAATAAGCCTACGGTTTCTGTGGACGTAAAGCAACACTCAACCAAAGGGTGGAGGTAACTTCAGAGTCCAGGCCGAGTGGCTGGTACAACTGCACTTGTAAGCTATGAACGACAGTAAATCATGTACGAGTGTGGAGAAACATCTGCACACGTTACCTCCTCACCCAACATTTCAAGTTGATGATGATGATGTGGAGCTTAATGTCCTCGGATGTCGGTTGACGTATTAGGGACAACCTGAGACCAATGCGTGAACACAGTTCAATGTTGCTTTACGTCCACAGAAACATAAGGCTCATTAGGATGGGGAGCCCGGGACGGCCACCTTGACTTTCACACAGCTCCTGAACTCTGAAAATTTCAAGCGGTGAAACTCCGGCTTTTGACTGAAGACCGCTGAAAACAACGGCAGGAGGAGGAGCTAGGGGTCTGTCAATCCCAAACTGCTATTAAACATAATTATAGCCCTCGAATGGCTTGGACTGTATGCAAATCGGCATCCAGTGAGGCAGAGAATAATTACAGCAAATACGGTGTGTCTTCAGTCAGAAGCCTATAGGCTACACAGTAAAAGTTGCTGTCAAAGGACACCGGAAACCGACGGTCCAAGATTTCCGTTGAATTACGTCAGTTCAAGATTTCCCATGAATTACGTCAGTCTAAGATGTTATTCTTCACAGCTGTATAATACGCTGGCTACACATAATTACAGTCTATAGAAAGGTCGTGTCACGGTCGTGTCCCACAGCGTTGTTATCCCAACGATTTCCCTTGAATTACGTCATTTCAAGATTTCCTTTGAATTACGTCAGTTCAAGATTTCCCTTGAATTACGTCAGTCTAAGATGTTATTCTTCACAGGTGTGTAATACGCTGGCTACACATAACTACAGTCTATAGAAAGGTCGTGTCACGGTCGTATCCCACATGCACCGACCAGAGTGGTCCAAGAACATTGTCCTGCGCTATACACTTTGTGGAGACCCCAATTACTAAGAACGCCCAGGATGGAATGAAAACACTGCGAGCACCACCCCCCCCCCCCCCCTTCCCCACCCTGCCCCCCGTCCCACTTCCACCCGCTTCAAAAAAAGGACAAAAATAAATAAATAAGTAAATAAATAAATAAATAAAATAAAATAAAATCAACGCTTCACAGCACTTGATGAGAACGGTAAAGATTCTGCCGCATATCTGAGTTCACATCCTCTGAATTAAGCAACACTCCCTATCAAGCGATGACGTACACTTCACACTAAATGACGCAGAGATTATATTCCGGAAATGGGCGCCTCACAATTAGTGTAAAGATCACAGATGGAGACTAGCGTATTAGCTGATGCAAAGACTGCTTTGAATTGTTAAAAAACAACTAAACAAACAAAACAAAACCCCACAAAAACAACAACAACAACAACCAACAACCGCGATTAAACTGATGTAGCCAGGAGGTCGTGTCCATAAATTTATACTTCAAATCAACTAACGCGATCAGTGTTATGGTGTTGCGCTTCACAAGAACGAAAGGAACAAAATCAGTATGTCAAAGGTCTGAGCGTCTCACAAATGGTGTGTCGAAATCACTGTCATGTCAATGCACGGGATGGAAGCTGCAAACACAAAGTTCATGAACCCTCCAGCTAGACCTGTGCATTACACAAACTGTAGTCGAGATCACCGTCAAAAGTATTATATATATATTTATAATCTCGACTCATCGGATGGATGCGTAGAGCGTCCAAGAATACGTCGAATACATCCAGGTAATACTTCTGTACATAGAACATCCAAAATACGCTGTTAGGCTTGCCTTTCACACAGTTTTTTTCTAGATCGCTGTCATAATTTTCGACGTATCGGATGGAATCTGCAGACAGAACGTTAAGGGACACGGGCTTCACAAGACCAGCGCTTCACACAAACTGTTGCCGAGATCACTGTCACAACGGCTGGAATCTGTGTACAGAATCAAAGGGTCTATCCGCACAGCTTGGCCAATGCTTCACATGTTGTAGCCCCAGATCACTGTTATAATCATGGATGCATCGGACAAAATCTACGTTCAGAATTCCCAAGGACATTCGCAACCAGACCTGCGTTTCACACAAACCGTTGTCGTACCTTGACGTCGGATGGAATCTCCGTACAGAACCAAAGGATTCCATACATGCAGCTAGGTCTGTGCTTCACACACACTGCAGTCCGGATCATCGTCATAATTATCGACGCCTTGGGTGGAATCGACACTCAGAATGTCTAAAAGAGCACGCACACACTCTTGTCGAGGCTATTGTCATAATCATCGGATGGAACCTCTGCACAGAATACCAGAAGATCCATACATGCAGTTCAAAGACCCGTGCTTCACACACACACTTTTGTCGAGGTCACTGTCCTAGCCATCGGCGGATCGGATGGAATATACACAGAGAATGTCCAGGAACATGGGCACTTAGGCCCGTGCTTCATGCAAACTGTCGTCGAGATCATTGTCATAATTATCATCGACGGAGCGGATGGAATCTACAAGACAGAACCAATGTCCAAGGACACGGGCACCTAGACCCGTGCTTTACACAAACTGTTGTCGAGACCACTGTCACAATTATCATCGGCGGAGCGGATGGAATCTTCAAGACAGAACCAGTGTCCAAGGACACGGGCAGCTAGACCTGCGCTTCGCACAGATTGATGTAGAGGTCACTGTCGTAGGACACCGTGGCGGTGGACTCCTTCTCCTGACTGGGCGGGTCAAAGTAATCGATTCTCACATCGTTCTTCTTGCTCTTCTTGCCGTCCACGGTCTTGCTGGAGGCCCCGCTGGACTTGTCGGTCTTGCTGGTGCTGGAGAAGGTGCTGTCGGAAGGACCGTCCGTCGCCAGGTCGCAGCAGCCTTCCAGCCGCTCCCTCCTCTCCAACGAGCTGCAGCCGCGGCCGCAAGAGGCGGCGCCACAAGCGCCGTCCGCAGAGCAGCTGCGGCTGCCGTCTTTCTCCTCGGCGATCTTGGACAGCACCGAGGCCTTGCTGCCGTTCCTCTCCTTGCTGCAGTTCTGAGAGCCCGCCGCCCCGCCCTGACCCCCGCCGCCACCGCCGGCACCACCGACGCCGCCGCCATACCCACCGTCCTTGCAGCTGCCGTCACTCCCTCCAGGGTTCCGCGGCCCGCGATTGGCCAACACGCACTGCACGTGATTGGCCGTCTTGCAGCTGGCCCCGCCCTCCGTCAGGTCCAGCTCCAATAGCGCCGCCGCCTCGGCCGTCATGTTGGAGGAGCTGACGCTGCTCTGCTTCTGCAGGATGACGTGGTTGGAGGCGTGGCGCTCGAAGTAGGGCATAGCGTAGAAGAGGAGCCCTCCGACCACCATGGTGACGCCGGAGAAGACGTAGGCTGCGCTGGCGGAGGAGTAGGCCGTTTTCAGATAGCCTGTGGATTAGATATCATTGTATAGATGTAGACATATATATATATAGCAGACAGCCATCGTAACAAAGCGGAAAGGGTGGAAGAGGGAAGGGGGGAGGGGAGTTGCTACTATACGGTTATTTTTTATTTATTTTTTGTGAGTCTTTCTGAGAAAACAAATCTTTCTCTGACCTGATCCGACTTGACCTGATCCGACTTGACCTGACCTGACCTGGCCTGGCCTGGCCAGGCCTGACATGCCTGACCTGGCTTGACCTGACCTGACCTGCCTGATCTGACCTGGCCTGGCCTGGCCTGGCCTGAACCAACCCAAACCATCTCAACCGAACCGACTAGAACTGAACTGAACTGAACTGAACTGAACCGACCTGATCTGACCTGGCCTGGCCTGACCTGACCTGACCTGCCCTGACCTGACCTGACCTGACCTGGACTGACCTTGTCTGGCCTTGCCTGAACCAACCCAAACCATCCCAACTGAACTGATTAGAGCTGAGCTGAACTGAACTGATCCGACCCGACCTGACCTGATCTGGCCTGACCTGACCTTGTCTGACCTGGTCTGACCTGACCAGACCTGGCCTTGCCTGGCCTTGCTTGAACCAACCCAAACCATCCCAACCGACCTGACTCAAACTCTACTGAACAAAGCTGATCAGAATCGAACTAACCTGAACAGAACAGAGCCACTTCAAACCGAACTGCCGATCATAACAAAGCTGAACCGTATTTAAACTGAGCTGAACTCAGCAGGACCAATTCGAACTGACCAGAACACAGAACCAGCTCGAACCGGACCGAACCGAACTGAAGTGAACCAATCCGAACTGGCCTGGACTTAACAGAACTATAAAATATAGCGGTATAAAAACAAAGTGGCCGATAACTCTACAACAACAACAACAATACTCACTGTCTCTACATTCCAGTTCTCTCTCGCTAGTATTTATTTAGGCCACCAGCCAATCTATCTACCTGACATTGTTTTTGTTTTTTACTACTGTTTATTTTGACTGTTTCCTAGTGACTGTTCGTATTTTTTTTATTTGTTGTTGTTGTTGTTGTTTCTTTCTCTCTTTGTTTACTCTTGGTTTTTTTGTCTCCTTTATTGTTAACTTGGTGGAGTTGCTCGTCCGCCATACATCTGTGTTTCAACTGTATGAGCTCACCGCCTATAAACAGAAAGCTTGTTGGTGAGCCCATAACGATTCAGTGTATCTTTATTTTGTCTTGAATAAATTCTTGTTTAAACCAATACTCACTGGCCACCGGAACCCCGAAGAGGAACGGGAAAACATCATCAGCATCAACAACACATCAACAACAACAACAACAAAAACATTCACTGGCCACCGGAGCCCCGAAGAGGAACGGGAAAACATCGTCAACATCAACAACACATCAACAACAACAACGACAACAGTACTCGCTGGCCACCAGAGCCCCGAAGAGGAACGGAAAAACATCGTCAACATCAACTACACATCAACAACAACAACAACAACACTGGTCACCGGAGCCCCGAAGAGGAACGGGAAAACATCAACACACAACAACAACAACACTCACTGGCCACCGGAGCCCCGAACGGGGAAACATCATCATCATCATCAACAACAACAACAACCAAACTAAACAACAACAAAGCATCAGACAACAAACATCATCATCATCAACAACAACAACAACAACATCACTGGCCACCGGAGCCTCGAAGAGGAACGGGAAATCATCATCATCATCATCATCAACAACAACAACAACAACAACAACAACAACAACAACAACAACAACAACAACAACAACAACAACAACACTCACTGGCCACCGGAGCCCCGAAGAGGAACGGGAAAACATCATCATCATCATCATCAACATCAACAACAACAACAACAACACTCACTGGCCACCGAAGCCCAAAAGAAAAACGGGAAAACATCATCATCATCATCATCATCATCATCAAAACTCATCATCAACAACAAAAACACTCACTGGCCACCGGAGCCCCGAAGAGGAACGGGAATACATCATCATCATCATCATCAACATCAACAACAACAACAACAACAACAACAACAACAACACTCACTGGCCACCGGAGGCCCGAAGAAGAATGGGAAAACAACAACAACAACAACAACAAAAACAACAACAACAAAAAAAAAAACAACACTCACTGGCCACCGGAGCCCCGAAGAGGAACGGGAAAACATCATCATCATCATCATCAACATCCATCAACAACAACAACAAAACACTCACTGACCACCGGAGCCCCGAGGAGGAACGGGAAAACATCATCATCATCAACAACAACAACAACATCACTGCACAGCGGAGGCATCACACAACAACAACAACAACACTCACTGGCCACGGAGCCCCGAAGAGGAACGGGAAGCACTGCACGGCGGACATGAAGCTCCAGGCGCGCTCCATGAGCTGCTGGTGCACCAGCTCCAAGGTGTAGAGCTTCAGGCCCAGGTAGTAGGCGCCGGCCATGGCCCCGTAGGCCCAGGCGTACAGCGAGTAGGCGCTGGCATCCCGCGCCAGCACCAGCAGCAGCGTCAGCCCGCCTCCGGCCACTGCCGCCGTCTGCACGAGATGGCGGCGGCAGATGAAGCACTCGGCGGAGGTGCGGACGGTGAGGTAGCCCAGGGCCACGCAGCCTGCCACGAACCCAGCGCCCAGGTAGATGCTCAGCAGCAGCAGCTGGTCGCCCTCCACCCCGGCGTCCTTGGCCGTGCACACCTGGCGTGGATGGATGGATGGATGGATGGATGAATGATGGTAAGTAAGTAAGTAACATGGTGCTTAACGACCACAGAGTGCTTAACGTCCACAGAGACCATAAGGCTTATTGGGGACGGGGAGATGGGGGAAGGGTGAGAGCTCAGGAGCTGTGTGAAAGTCGAGGTGGACGTCCTGGGCTCCCGTCCCTAATAAGCCTACGGTTTCTGTGGACGTAAAGCAACATTCAGTATAGGGGGAAGAGGGTATTGATTGACTGACTGACTGATGCAACTTTACTTCTCAACGGTGAAGATATTAGCACACAGGCCGACTCGCGTATCTGCCGTTGCTACATACAGTACTACTAATAACCAAGACAATCATAGTGAAATATGGTGGGAAAATAGAGGTGGGGAAGAGGGAGATTATTATACCTATCGCTACATTGTCACTACCAGAATGACTCTTGCATTAAGATGGGCAGCGATGAGAGCCACTTCAATGCTTCATTAATTGTGTGGGACAAAGTCACAAGACAGTGTCCACAGACCACAATCTTTTTGAAGAGAAAGGTGAGCCGAAGCGGAATCGAACGGAGGCCCATCTGCTTACCAGCCTAACGCCTTACCGCTAGGTCAAACCGGCCCACAAAGATAAATAAATAGTCAGAATGAGATAACTAGATAGGTGAATAGATAGACAGATAGATAGATAGTCTCGGAGAGACCCATGCTTTTTCAAGGAGCAGCGTCGTTTTCTTACACTCCTTACGTCGAGGGTGTGACTACACCCACGCCATTTTGAGACGCCTATGGAACAATAAAAGTAGGGGTGTGGGTATACCCACAACGTGCAGGCAGGTATATCTACTATCTACCAAAACGCCTACGTGAAAACTATGGAGTGTATTGAGTACCCACGAGGTCCTCTTGAGTTTAAAGGTGACGTAGATGAAAATGTCTGACCACCATCTTCCGTCAATGCCTGCACCAACACATGTATTCACGTGTTGCTGTCAGACTTGTTCATACCAACGACTGTCTCCGGAAGGTATATTATGATGTAGTTATATATATATATATATATATATATATATATATATATATATATATATATATATATATATATATATATATATATATACTACACTGCAACACATGTGATAACTAGGCCTGGCACGTACTGAAGACTGCCTATGCCAGACAGGACCATAGTCCCCAGGGCACGTCCTACAGTTCTGCCCCCTCTTCAGAGAAGCAAGACAGAACCACAGTCCCCAGGGCACGTTCTACAGTTCTGCCCCCTCTTCAGAGAAGCAAGACAGACCACAGTCCCCAGGGCACGTTCTACAGTTCTGCCCCCTCTTCAGAGAAGCAAGACAGGACCACAGTCCCCAGGGCACGTTCTACAGTTCTGCCCCCTCTTCAGAGAAGCAAGACAGGACCACAGTCCCCAGGGCACGTTCTACAGTTCTGCCCCCTCTTCAGAGAAGCAAGAACGTAGCAGTGGCCCCATGGAGCAACGCTGCAAGGCAAACATATCTGTGGGACAACACGGAGAATCTTTTGAAGACCACAACCTTCATCCAAACCATCGGACTGAGCATTTGAGGCAGAACCATGCTCGAACGCCGAAGAAGAAGAAGAAGAGTAAGTAAGTAACTTGGTGTTTTACGCCCAGTCAACCATTGCGGTTATATCAGGGCGAAGAAGAAGAAGAAGTCTGTCTGCACGTATGCATGTTTCTAACTGCCCATAGACTCGACTGATCGATCGATTGACTGATTGACTGCTTGATAACATCATTTATTCAGTCTACTCTTACGCCGCCTTTGTCCATGTGTTGTATGGCTACCAACTGATCGATCGATTGACTGACTGAATGATAACTTCATTTATTCAGTCTACTCTTACGCTGCCTTTGTGCACGTGTTGCATGGCTACTAACTGATCGATTGTTTAACTGATTCAATGATAACTTCAGTTATTCAGTCTGCTCTTACGCTGCCTTTGTCCACGTGTTGCATGGCTACTAACCAATCGATCGATTGACTGACTGAATGATAACTTCATTGTTTCAGTTTACTCTTACGCTGCCTTTGTCCACGTGTTGCATGGCTACTAACTGATCGATCGATTGACTGACTGAATGATAACTTCATTTATTCAGTCTACTCTTACGCTGCCTTTGTGCACGTGTTGCATGGCTACTAACTGATCGATCGATTGACTGACTGACTGACTGATTGATAACATCATTTATTCAGTCTACTCTTACGCTGCCTTTGTGCACGTGTTGCATGGCTACTAACTGATTGATCGATTGTCTGACTGAATGATAACTTCATTTATTCAGTCTACTCTTACGCTGCCTTTGTGCACGTGTTGCATGGCTACTAACTGATCGATCGATTGACTGACTGAATGATAACTTCATTTATTGTCAACTCTTACGCTGCCTTTATGCACGTGTTGCATGGCTACTAACTGATCGATCGATTGACTGACTGAATGATAATTTCATTTATTCAGAGATTGAATAATAACTTCATTTATTCAGTCTACTCTTACGCTACCTTTGTCCACGTGTTGCGTGGCTACTAACTGATCGATCGATCGAATGACTGAATAACTTCATTTATTCAGAGATTGAATAATAACTTCATTTATTCAGTCTCCTCTTACGCTGCCTTTGTCCACGTGCTGCATGGCTACTAACCGACCGATCGATCGATTGATGGACTGAATGATAACTTCACTTACGTAGTCTACTGTTACGCTGCCTTTGTGCACGTGTTGCATGGCTACTAGGACTTCACTTATTTAGTCTACTGTTACGCTGCCTTCGCGCACGTGTTGCGTGGCCACCAAGTCACGCGACGGCAACGTGAAGGAGAGCTACAGACGGTTGTGGAATGTTCCAGTGGACTGACAACGGGACCCAATCCCCTTTGGCACAGTCACTGCTTCGGACACGCCGTTGCTGGGTGGCGGTGGAAGACAGTGATTTGCGTATTCATTGCCGGATTAACTCGACTTCGCACACGACGCAGCTAACGGCAGTCACTGGCACATAGGTTGGCGGGGGTTGGGGGTTGGGGGATGGGTGAGGGAGACAAGGGGAGGGGAGAGCGAGAGGGAGGGGAAATAAGTCTCGAAATCTGTTTACACTGTCCAACAATACCGTGCAGTGCAAATCTGATACAAAATCGAATAGAAATCATAATAATATAAGAACGAGAGAGAGAGAGAGAGAGAGAGAGAGAGAGAGAGAGAGAGAGAGAGAGAGAGAGAGAGAGAGAGAGCGAGAGAGAGAGAGAAGGGAGAGGGGGGAGGAGAGACAGAGAGACAGAGAGAGAGAGAGAGAGACAGAGACAGACAGGCAGACAGACAGAGAGAAACAGAGAGAGAGAGAGAGAGAGAGAGAGAGAGAGAGAGAGAGAGAGAGAGAGAGAGAGAGACACAGACACAGACACAGACACAGACACAGACACAGACACAGAGACACAGAGACACAGAGACATAGACCGAGACTGAGACAGAGACTGAAACACAGAGACAGGGACACACAGAGAAAGATTATACCACACTCCGAGCATCGCTTTTCGGCACCTTCCTCCAAGGAGGAAGGATGTCGTAACCGGTGCTTGAGTTTGAGATTATACTCACCAATAAAATAAAGGGCACATGCACGCCTATTCCCACAATGGCGGCAATTGCCATCAAGGCTTGCAAGGAGCGCATGCGCAGTGCACTGAAATCCAAATAAGGAGGTTTTTCGGCCTCTCTGTCTCTGCGGTTCTTTTTCTGCGACTTGAGATGAAGGATGACTTTTCTGCGAGGATGATAGAGAGAAGCGGATCGATACAAAGCTCCAGCGACGATGGTCAGGATCAGCAGGCCAGCCATACACTGAAGCCCGTGTGTCCACTCGATGGTCCTGCAGCACGAAATGTTCACTGGGGTTACAGTTGAAGTTTCAAGTTGGTCAGCAATGCACTGGGGTTACATTTGAAGTTTTAAGCTGCTCAGCAAAGACTAAGGGTTAGATGTTGAAGTTCCAAGTTGGTCAGCAATGCATTGGGGTTACATTTGAAGATTTAAGCTGCTCAGCAAAGACTTGGGTTTAGGTTTGAAGTTTTAAGCTGCTAACCAAAGCCTAAGGGTTAGATGTGAAGTTTTAAGTTGCTCAGCAAAACCTTCGGGTTACATTTGGTGTTTTGAGTTGCTCAGCAAAGCCTTACAGGGTTACATTTGACGTTTTGAGTTGCTCAGCAAAGCCTTGGGGTTACATTTAAAGTTTTGAGTTGCTCAGCATAGAGCCTAGGAGTTACATTTAAAGTTTAAAGTTGCTCAGCAAAGCCTAGGAGTTACATTTAAAGTTTTGAGTTGCTCAGCAAAGAGCCTTGGGGTTATATTTAAAGTTTTAGGTTGCTCAGCAAAGCTTAGGGGTTACATTTAAAGTGTTGAGTTGCTCAGCAAAGAGCCTTGGGGTTATATTTAAAGTTTTAAGTTGCTCAGCAAAGCCTAGGAGTTATATTTGCAGTTTTAAGTTGCTCAGCAAAGCATAGGGGTTACATTTAAAGTGTTGAGTTGCTCAGCAAAGAGCCTTGGGGTTAAATTTAAAGTTTTAAGTTGCTCAGCACAGTCTAGGGGTTATATTTAAAGTTTTAAGTTGCTCAGCAAAGCCTAGGAGTTACATTTAAAGTTTTAAGTTGTTCAGCAAAGCCTAGGAGTTATATTTGAAGTTTTAAGTTGCTCAGCAAAGAGCCTTGGGGTTATATTTAAAGTTTTAGGTTGCTCAGCAAAGCCTAGGGGTTACATTTAAAGTTTTAAGTTGCTCAGCAAAGAGCCTTGGGGTTATATTTAAAGTTTTAAGTTGCTCTGCAAAGCTTAGGGGTTACATTTAAAGTTTTGAGTTGCTCAGCAAAGAGCCTTGGGGTTATATTTAAAGTTTTACGTTGCTCAGCAAAGCTTAGGGGTTACATTTAAAGTGTTGAGTTACTCAGCAAAGAGACTTGTGGTTATATTTAAAGTTTTAAGTTGCTCAGCAAAGCCTAGGGGTTACATTTAAAGTTTTAAGTTGCTCAGCAACGAGCCTAGGAGTTATATTTAAAGTTTTAAGTTGCTCAGCAAAGCCTAGGAGTTACATTAAAAGTTTTAAGTTGCTCAGCAAAGCCTAGGAGTTACATTTAAAGTTTTAAGTTGCTCAGCAAAGCCTAGGAGTTATATTTGAAGTTTTAAGTTGCTCAGCAAAGAGCCTTGGGGTTATATTTAAAGTTTTAGGTTGCTCAGCAAAGCCTAGGGGTTACATTTAAAGTTTTAAGTTGCTCAGCAAAGAGCCTTGGGTTATATTTAAAAGTTTTAAGTTGCTCAGCAAAGCTTAGGGGTTACATTTAAAGTTTTGAGTTGCTCAGCAAAGAGCCTTGGGGTTATATTTAAAGTTTTAAGTTGCTCAGCAAAGCCTTAGGGGTTACATTTAAAGTGTTAAGTTACTCAGCAAAAGAACTTGGGTTATATTTAAAGTTTTAAGTTGCTCAGCAAAGCCTAGGGGTTACATTTAAAGTTTTAAGTTGCCCAGCAACGAGCCTAG
>JABMCL010000565.1:455000-467500 GCA_018857735.1 Alviniconcha marisindica
CAGTTCTGTATTTCCACTTTTCATGATCCCCCCCCCCCCCCCCCCCCCCACACACACAAAATCCCAGCTTTGCACACACACAACACACACACAACACACACACACACCACTTTCTTTTTCTCCCCCCCCCCTCCCCCCCCTTTCTATCCCTGTCCACGGTCTTCGCTGCTTACACAGAAACACGCCGTCTCCTCGCAAACGACGTCCAGGACATCCGAACCTTCCCCAACTATTTCGGGCGGCCCTTGACGTCAAAGTCTACAAAGTCGCAGGTAGTCATGACTACATGACGTCACCACGCGAGCGATCACCGATCACGTTGCATGCGAAGAAAGCGTCGGCCTTACCTCGCGGCAGAGACTGAAGGGAGAGGGAGGGGGGAGGGGAAGGGGTGTTGCGGGGGGGGGGGGGGGGGGGGGGGGGGGGGGGGGTGGGGGGGGGGGGGGGGGGCTGGCGAGTGAATACAAGAATACCCACCAGTTGTGCTGCCATTTTTATTCCGTCTGCGATGCTGAGGATGAGGATAATGGGCCACTGTTTCCATCATTACCGCACACACGCACGCACGCACGCACGCACGCACGCACACACGCACGCACGCACGCACGCACGCACGCACGCACACACGCACGCACGCACGCACGCACGCACGCACGCACGCACGCACGCATGCACGCACGCATGCATAGACACATACAGACACACACACATACACACACCCCATACACACATACATAGGCTACCCCCCCCCCCCCCCGCCCCCCCCCATATACCACATACCACACACACACACACACACACACACATACACAGAGGCGGTGTGTAAGCTGTATGTGTGTGTGTGTGTTGTGTGTGTGTGTGTGTGTGTGTGTGTGTGTGTGTGTGTGTGCTGTGGGGGGGAGGGTGGGGACACTAAACGTCTGCATCCCTTTTTAGCTTCCCGTTTTCAGCCGTGCCGCTCAGTCTGGCTGTAACCGAAATAACACCCCACCCCCCACCCCCCACCCCCTCACCACTCACCTCTCCGATATTAATCGCATGGGCATTTACGGGACTCTGTCTGTCTGTCTGTCTCTCTCTCTCTCTCTCTCTGTCTCTCTCTGTCTGTCTGTCCGTCTCTCTCTCTCTCTCTCTCTCTCTCTCTCTCTCTCTCTCTCTCTCTCTCTCTCTCCTCTCTCTCTCTCTCACCCCCTACCCCCCTCCCCCCTCCATCCCCCCCCCCTTCCCCCGCCTCTCTCTCTTCCCCCTCGTCTGTTTTTGTAAAAGTATGACGCAGAAGAGGTCAAAATATAGCTCGGCGTGCTTCGTCTCCTGCGAGGAGTTCAGTCTCTCTAATTTCTGTATTCTGGGTGCATTCAACTTCATTATTTGTCTCAATCCTCTGCTCAAAGCGTAAGAGGACAGACGGCGGATCAGACCCTCACTTGTGATGCAATGGACTGTGTTTTGCCCTGATAATTATGACCTTCGAGGTTGACTGGGTCTTGAACGTCAAGTCATAACAGTAGGCTACCCTCACATGTAAAGCCAAATAGAAATTTTTCGTTTCTATCCAGAACTATTAACACGTTTCCTGGCCCATGACACTGAGTAAAGAATTGCCTTGAGCAGCGGGTTGAACGAGTTTTCCGGTTCGGTTTCAACGATACGATACATCGGTTAGTTAGTTAGTTAGTTAGTTGGTGCTTTGAGCCCAATCAGCCACAAAGGGTTACATCAGGGCTAACAAAAAAATTAGGTTTATCTCCTGATTGTTTATAAAGGAAATTGTAAAACGTTCTATGTAAAAGTTTTGTACAACTCATTAAAAAATACACAAACGTTACCTTAAAATGCTTCATATTTTCTAAAATACATTTATAAAGGGAAGCGTAAAACGTTCAACGTAAATGTTTTGAACAATTCTTTAAAAAATACTTGACACAACTGATTACTGTAACACGCTTCGTATTTTATAGAACACACCAATCGCACGGAAGAAGTCAACAATGATTTCAAGACTCACATTCCGAAAGGGTGAATATAATCGGGAAAACTAGACAACAACTAAAAGAAAAGGTTGTGAATACTCACGGGATGAGTTGCTGGAAGAGCAGAGACACGAGGGCCGTCCCAAGACCTGTACCCGCAACCAGTATGCTCTCGGCGATCTCCCTCCGCCGTTTGAAATATCTTCAGGGAGCAAAAAGGGGAACAATGTCATCCACCACAAGGTCGTTTGAAACTTTTTAAGGGAGCAAAAAGGACACAAGGTCATCACAAGGTCGTCTGAAACATCTTGAAGGAGAGAGAGAGAGACAGACAGACAGACAGACAGAGACAGACAGACAGACAGACGGACAGAGAGAGAGGGAGGAAAACAATGTCATCACAAGGTCGTTTGAAATTTCTTCAGGGAGCAAAAGGTAAATGACAAGGCCATCATTAGATCATCAAGACTTGTACGAACGAACAGAGCTCAGTATAGTTTAATTACATGAAAAGGTTGAAAGACCTAGCATGTAACACACTGTCCGGGGGCGGGAAGGTTGGAGAGAATGGGCAGCTAATAATTATTAAAGTTTTTGCCGCATTAGAAACATGTCGTTTCTCTACCTTCGATACACACCAAAGTCACAGAAAGCATTATAGATGTCACATTCATTATATATGTCACACTAACTCCACGTGTTATCAAAGTTTGAATTTGATGGGGTCCAAACTTACTAAAAAGAAAACAACAACAACAACAACAAACGACTTCAGTTTCCAAAGTTTGACCTGCTGTGACCTTGAAGTAATGCTATGCTTACCAAAAGTTGAATGGGCGTGTGGAGGTCACAACGTACACCATTATACAAGGTTTAGGATTTTTCGCATACACGTATCAATCGTGTCAAAAAAAATACTGTCATGGTAGCTTACATGCCTTGTCTGTGTGTCTGTCTGTCTGCTTGCTTGAGTGCCTATCTGCATGTATATGTGTGTCTGCCTGTTTCTTCCCGCTTGAGTGCATACATGTTTGTCTGCTTGCTTCCTTGCATGCCTGATTGGCTGCCTGCCTACCTTCTTGTCTCTCTAAATCATAAAGGGCAACAGAACTGAAGAAGTCCCACGGGCCCTGTCGACAGGAACGCAATACAAACATCGACGTTTGAAAGTCGAGAAAGTACTGGCACTGAGTGCTGCCATTTTGTGCTCAACAGTCTGTATTAGACAGTGATGTCATATCATAAGCCAGGTTGAAATGTGTAGCAAAGGCAAGTAAATACGTCACGAGCCAACCCGTTTCTGCTCTTCACTGGTAAGGAGTGACCAAACATGGCTGCGCCCCTAGAAGCTCAATTACGAAGCAAAAAACAAAAACAAAAACAAAACAACAACAAAACAAAAACAAACAACAAACAACAACAACAACAACAAAAACAACAAAAAACAAACAAAAAACAACAAAACAAAAACGAAATAGATTTCTTGTACAGAACAACCAAATGAGGCGTACAGCCGAAATGTTTTTCACATTGTTCTGCGTTTTGATGCCAGTTTGCGTTTTCGGATCGGTTCCCCGTAACAAAACAAAACAACAACAACAACAACACAACATCCTGCCTGGCGAGACCGCGAAACTCAGCCGGCCTCATACAACAACAATAACAAAACAACAACCACAACAACAACAACAAAAACAACCACACAATCAACAAAAATAGCAATAACAAAAACAACACAAACAACTGAAACACAAACAACAACGCTTTACTGTACTGATCCTTCAACAACAACAACAAAAAAGAGAAGAAAACTCAGGTTTTCTCCGAACACACAACGAGTCTACGAAGGTGAGTCAGCGCGTACCTGCCGACCATGATGTTGGCGGTGGCGATGGTGATGCCGCTGCCCAGGGACATGACGACGCAGTGGGAGATGAAGAGCTGCTCGGGCTGCCTGGAGAAGGCGAGGAAGAGGCAGCCGAGGGCGCAGATGAGCCCGCCGATCACGCCGTACAGACGCGGGCTCTTGCGCCGGCAGATGATAGTGACGAAAGGGGCGATGAACAGCGAGATGCCGATGCCCAGGCTCCCTAGCCAGGCTGTTTGGGGGCATAAAGAAGAACCGATTTTAAAAATACACAAGAGCGTTTGTAATGCGAAGGTAAGAACTGATTTCAAAAATACACAATAACTGTGGCAAATACAAAGGTAAGAATTGATTTCAAAAAGACACAATAACGGTTGCAAATACAAAGGTAAGAAGAACTGATTCCAAAAATACACAATAACGGTTGCAAATACAAAGGTAAGAATTGATTTCAAAAATAAACAATAACGGTTGCAATGCAAAGGTAAGAATTTATTACAAAAATACACAATAACGGTTGCAATGCAAAGTTAAGAAGTAAGAAGAACTGATCTCGAAAATAAAAAATAACGGTTCCAATGCAAAGGTAAGAAGAACTGATCTCAAAAATACACAACAACGGTTGCAATGCAAAGGTTTAATGATGAAGCGCATCAGCAAGTTCGAGTTCAAT
The DNA here is from genome assembly GCA_018857735.1 of Alviniconcha marisindica. Taxonomy (NCBI): domain Eukaryota; kingdom Metazoa; phylum Mollusca; class Gastropoda; family Provannidae; genus Alviniconcha; species Alviniconcha marisindica. Next base: position 459,511 of record JABMCL010000565.1, read on the forward strand.
GTTGCTTTGCGTCACAGAGACCATATTAAGGACTATAAGGGACAGGGGAGCCCAGGACGTTCACCTCGACTTTCACACCGAGCTCTGCCACTTACTAGACCTATGTTCAGTTCAGTGTTGCTTTACGTCCACAGAGACCACCATGGACTATTAGAGACGTTCACCTCGACTTTTACACCGAGCTCTGCCACTTACTAGACCTATGTTCAGTTCAGTGTTGCTTTACGTCCACAGAGACCACTATGGACTATTACAGACGTTCACCTCGACTTTCACACCGAGCTCTGCCACTTACTAGACCTATGTTCAGTTCAGTGTTGCTTTACGTCCACAGAGACCACTATGGACTATTACAGACGTTCACCTCGACTTTCACACCGAGCTCTGCCACTTACTAGACCTATGTTCAGTTCAGTGTTGCTTTACGTCCACAGAGACCACTATGGACTATTAGAGACGTTAACCTCGACTTTCACACCGAGCTCTGCCACTTACTAGACCTATGTTCAGTTCAGTGTCGTTTTACGTCCACAGAGACCACTATGGACTATTAGAGACGTTCACCTCGACTTTCACACCGAGCTCTGCCACTTGCTAGACCTATGTTCAGTTCAGTGTCGTTTTACGTCCACAGAGACCACTATGGACTATTAGAGACGTTCACCTCGACTTTCACACCGAGCTCTGCCACTTGCAAGACCTATGTTCAGTTCAGTGTCGCTTTACGTCCACAGAGACCACTATAGACTATTAGAGACGTTCACCTCGACTTTCACACAGTTCCTGAGCATTGCCTCTTACAAGAGGCAGTTCAGTTTAATGTTCCTTTACGTCCACAGAGACCCTCCGGACTATTAGGGAGCCCAGGACGTCCACCTCGACTTTCACACAGCTCCCGAGCTTTGACGCATCAAGCCTTTCAAAAGTTTGATATACGCAATGCGCCAGGCTATTTGCTGAAAGACACGAAGGAGTAATAAAGCATGTTACTGACCTACGTAGAGTGGATGAGAATGGTAGCGAGGAGGAGGAGGGGTGGGGTAGGGGACTTGAAGAGAGAGAGAGGGAGAGGGAGGGAGGGAGAGAGAGAGAGAGAGAGAGAGAGAGAGAGAGAGAGAGAGAGAGAGAGAGAGAGAGAGAGAGAGAACGGAAGATGAGATCGAGAAAAAGAAGAAGCAGAAGAAGAAGAAAAAGAAGAAGGGGAATTGTAATGGTGCCAGAAAGAACGAAACTGGAGATGAGATACATATATCGGCCAGTTTACAAAAGAAAAGTTCACTGTAACTTATTTTTGGCTCTTAACATTTCCTTACTGAAAAGCGACACCTTGACATTTTCTGTGAGATGTACGGAACGTCGATTACAATATGTACCGCACAACAGTTAATCGCCAAAACTAAACTAAAACGTGGTGGAAAGCGCCAAACGCTGGAAAGAGTGCATGCATAATTCTTTTTTTTAAAGCAACAGTGACACTGACAATTTATAAAAATCAATATTAAATCAACCCTAATTTTCACTCACAAAATATTTACGCGGAACATGTTACGTTCAGATGTTCCATACACTCGAGGAGTTATTTTAAGTTCGAATCTGAGAGGTTTAGTTCCTTTCAACGCCGCCCATCAATTGCGAAGACGATATACGATTCATAAAGATTCACTGATTCACTCATATCGCATGCACACATTTCGCTTTCATTCTGAAGACGACCGAGAAAGAAGCTTCAGCTGAACGAAGCGGAAAGGCCAGAAATGTCATAGACCAGTAATATATCTGGCAGCAGGCGAAGCATGCAAGGCTACATTCTAATTCACTCGAGGATATACACATACAGCCCCTCATAGCTCTGGATTCTCAGGAGAGTGAACCTAATATCTGCTTCCCCCCGGCACCACTGGGATTTTCTGCGTCCGCGGTAACCCATCCCACTCCAACCCTCGCGGCCGGAACTAAGTTGTTTCGGGAAAGAACAAACCAGAGTAACGTCGTAATCGTACAGGAATAAAACGTGCACTAACTTCTGTGGTCCGCTACCATAATAATTATGGAAAATTGCCCATAGCAGCAGACCCTGGTGGTTGAAAAAGCCTTGTCCCATTATCTGACCTGCCCCCCCACCCACATCCCCTGCCCCATGCATCTAAAGCATCTGATTACCGAAAACGCGTCTGCGTGCTGTTTTGGGCTAATATGGCACACCTGGTAAAACATACCCGGTGTAGTATACATCGAATCGCGCTCTAAGCAAAGGATGGAGTTACTCATCAAAGAAACTGGAAATACTTGAAGAAATAGTATTATATAATAATAATAAAAAATAATAAATTCTTATAAAGCGCTATTCTTTAACTGCGCTGTACAAACATCTTATCACAAAAACTACATTAGCATACATTTCAGCAAACAAAACCTTAATTGAGCTTAAATTACCATTCGCCTATCATTAGAACACAACAACAACAAACAACAGCACAACAGCACAACAACACAACAACAACAACAACAACAACAACACACACACACACACACACACACACACACACACACACACACACACACACACACACACACACAACACTATGTGTGTATATATATATATATTCTGTGTTACGATATGTGTGTTGTGTGTGTATATGCCTCTCTCTCTCTCTCTCTCTCTCTCTCTCTCTCTCTCTCTCTCTCTCTCTCTCTCTCTCTCATTTTTTAACGATTGTATTTTCAACGTGTAATTGCACGTAGAGTCTTCCACTATTTCTTTCAAATGAGTTTGCGTACATGTGTGTGCGCGCGCTCACGTATAAACATGAAAGCGGGTGTGTGACTGAGGGGTTGGGGGCGGAGCCTGGGATGGCGAGGGAGAGAGAGCACGTGTCATAAACGTGATGTCGATATGTTCTTAGGTGTGTGTGTGTGTGTGTGTGTGTGTGTGTGTGTGTGTGTGTGTGTGTGTGTGTGTGTGTGTGTGTGTGTGTGTGTGTGTGTGTGTGTGTGTGTGTGTGTGTGTGTATGCATGCGTGTGCGTGTGTGTGTGTGTGTGTGTGTGTGTGTATGCGTGCGTGCGTGTGCGTGTGTGTGTGTGCGTGCGGGCGCGCGCGCGCGTCGACATGACGGGGGGGGGGGGGGGGGGAATAGGCACGCTGTAAAAAAGACAGTTTAGAAATAATTATTGAACAGGAGTGTCTGGACGGCGGCCTCGAAGGAAGAGGAGGAAGAATGAGAGTGGCAGAGTGTTTGAGGCAAACTGTTCCAAATACTTGGGCCAGCATAAGAAAACAATCTTTCAGCAGTAGTTTTGGTGTTTAAACGAGAATCGTTCGTTGAAACTGCAAACTCTTCTCTGCAAGCTGTAATTAAACTTTTGACGTAAATGTAACGAGACCAAGCCTGAAACCGAACCAGGACATACAACAATAAGCAACACGGAAACGTCTTCAAATGGGGACAGAAGCGAAAGACGAAAACTGGGTCCGGAGAAAACCCGGAAAATGTGCAAATATTTTCATCCGTACGCTTCATGGGATTAGCTATGAATATTCATACAAGAGCAGTGCTTCTTTTCGCTTCGAATTTTCAAGAGTGCCTCAGGACACAGCCGTGACGGTTTGCTCTTCACCCGCTTTTTTTTATGAGCGCCGTCTTTGATAGAAGTGTTTACGTGGTGGTCGTGTGTCTTTGACAGACGTTTTTACGTGGTGGTCGTGTGTCTTTGACAGACGTTTTTACGTGGTGGTCGTGTGTCTTTGACAGACGTGTTTACGTGGTGGTCGTGTGTCTTTGACAGATGTTTTTACGTAGTGGTCGTGTGTCTTTGACAGACGTGTTTACGTGGTGGTCGTGTGTCTTTGACAGACGTTTTTACGTGGTGGTCGTGTGTCTTTGACAGACGTTTTTACGTGGTGGTTGTGTCTTTGATAGACGTGTTTACGTGGTTGTTGTGTGTCTTTGACAGATGTTTTTACGTGGTGCTTGTGTCTTTGACAGATGTTTTCATGTAGTGGTCGTGCGCTTCCACATATGTTTTTACGTGGTGGTTGCGTGTCTTCCACAGATGTTTTTACGTGGTGGTTGTGTGTCTTCCACAGTTATTTTTACTTCGTGGTTGTGTGTCTTTGACAGATGTTTTTACGTGGTGATTGTGTCTTCCACATATGGTTTCACGTGGTGGTTGTGTCTTCCACAGACGTTTTTACGTGGTGGTTGTGTGTCTTCCACAGATGTTTTTACGTGGTGGTTGTGTGTCTTTGACAGACGTTTTTACGTGGTAGGTGTGTGTCTTTGACAGATGTTTTTACGTGGCGTTTGTGCTTTTGACAGATATTTTTATGCGGAGGTCGTATGTCTTCCACACACGTTTTTACGTGTTGGTTGTGTGTCTTCGACAGACGTGTTTTTGTTGTTGTTGTTTTTACTTCGGAATGCTTTCGTCTTCCGTCTTAAAGTGTATCACGTTGAAATAGTTCACACTTCAAAGCATTTGCCTTATCTTGAAGAATTGAGCAAATATTGGAACTGAGTCAATGTCTGACTGAAGTGATGAGATGTGTCAGACGATACATGCAGGCTGAGGTTTTTTTTTTTGGTGTTTTTTTGTTTTGTTTTTTGAAGGTAGGGGCTGACCCCGTACCGAGAAATGACGAGATGAGGACGCCTGTCAGTCAACCACCACAACTCTCTTTCGAAACAGAAGAAGAAAAAGAAGCCATTAAGAACCCGACAACCTCAGAAGAAAAGACGGGTCCCATTATTTGGGACTTTCTCGAACACCTAGCTGCATTCCTTTCTGAACTGAACCGACTGCCTTCAGTCATTAATCGGATTGTAAAATTGTCATCTCTCTCTCTCTCTCTCTCTCTCTCTCTCTCTCTCTCTCTCTCTCTCTCTCTCTCTCTCTCTGTGAGAGTGTGTGGTGTGTGTGTGTGTGTGTGTGTGTGTGTGTGTGGTGTGTGTGTGTGTGTGTGTGGTCTCTCTCTCTCTCTCTTCTCTCTCTCTCTCTCTCTCTCTCTCTCTCTCTCTCTCTCTCTGTGAGGTGTGTGTGTGTGTGTGTGTGTGTGTGTGTGTGTGTGTGTGTGTGTGTGTGTGTGTGTGTGTGTGAGTGTGTGTGTGTGTGTGTGTGTGTGTGTGTGTGTGTGTGTGGTGTGTGTGTGTGTGTGTGTGTGTGTGTGTGTGTGTGTGTGCATATACAGAGAGAGAAAGAGACGACAAACAGACGCTTCGCCAGTTTTCATATGTTCAATTTGCTAAAGAAGTACAGCCGTGCGCATGCGCGCGGAGGAACACAGGGGACGCGGAGAGGTTTAACATTTCGCAGTAATAACTGCAGGCTAGCGAACACGTAACAAAACGCTATTTTTGTCTTCTGATAATTACGGCGTGACCTTTTGGATTTGGCCCTCGATCGATCCGACTGTATTTATTTCACTTTCTAGTCACGGGGCTCGGTCTCGTTTTCCTTGCCGCTTCTGTTGCTGCTGCTGCTGCTGCTGCAACCGTAGGCCAGTCAAAAAGAAAATAGAAAAAAAGAAAACAGAAAAAGATAACAAATATGAGCGAACTCAAAACTCAATCTCTCCGCTCCGAGTCGTGTACGTTTACCACATTTATTTATCCTAAACTGTACGGGTGGAAGAGGAAGAGAGAGAGAGAGAGAGAGAGAGAGAGAGAGAGAGAGAGAGAGAGAGAGAGAGAGAGAGAGAGAGAGACGGACAGCTATAGACAGACAGACACATGGAGAGAGGAGGGAGAGGAGACAGCGAGACGGACAGCTATAGACAGACAGACACATGGAGAGAGGAGGGAGACGGAGACAGCGAGACGGACAGCTATAGACAGACAGACACATGGAGAGAGGAGGGAGACGGAGACAGCGAGACGGACAGCTATAGACAGACAGACACATGGAGAGAGAAAGAGGGAGACGGAGACAGCGAGACGGACAGCTATAGACAGACAGACACATGGAGAGAGGAGGGAGACGGAGACAGCGAGACGGACAGCTATAGACAGACAGACACATAGAGAGAGAAGGAGGGAGATGGAGACAGCGAGACGGACAGTTATAGACACTGAGACAGACACATAGAGAGGGAGAAGGAGGGAGATGGAGACAGCGAGACGGACAACTATAGACAGACAGACACATGGAGAGAGGAGGGAGACGGAGACAGCGAGACGGACAGCTATAGACAGACAGACAGACACATAAAGAGAGAAGGAGGGAGACGGAGACAGCGAGACAGACAACTATAGACAGACACATAGAGTCAGAAATGCAAGCAGGGTAGAGAGAGACAAGAAGAGACACACTAACAGATAGAGAGGGAGAAGGGGGACAGACAGAGAGAGAAACAGACAAACGAACAGACAGGCCGGACGACAGGGAGAGATAGACAATGAGACAGAAAGAAAGAAACAGGCAGGCGGGGAGAGAGAGAGAGAGACAGACAGACAGACAGACAGACAGCGACAGAGAGACAGAGAGAGACGGACAGAGAGACAGAGACAGAGAGACAGACAGAGACAGAAAGAGACAGAGACAAACAGACAGACAGACAGAGACAGAGAGAATGAAAAGAGACAGAGAGGCAGAGACACACAGAGAGTGAGAGACAGAGAGAGTGAGAGACAGAGACAGACAGAGGCACAGAGAGAGACACACACACAGAGAGACAGAGAGAGTGAGAGACAGAGACAGCCAGAGACAGAGAGACAGAGAGAGTGAGAGACAGAGAGAGACAGAGTCGGAGACACACAGAGATACAGAGACACAGAGAGACAGACAGAGACAGAGACACACAGAGAGAACAGCGGAGGGGGTGGGGAGGTGGGCTGCGGAGAGAGAGAGAGAGAGAAAGAGAGAGACGGGAGCGATTGTGGCTATTTGGCGTAGGCAGGAGATGGTTTTGAGTCAGTCCATCAAATCAGCTAAAGGTATGTACGGCGCTGGACGCCGCGGAGACTGTAACCAATGGATGACATGTAAACGGATACGGCCTCGTCCTGCTTCACCCAGATTCACCTGATCCCTTTAAAAGTGCGCTGCTCTTTAGGCAGTGCTGCTGAAAGAAACGTCTGTTTTTAAAAGTACGTACGGCTCCTTACTTGGAAGCAAACATCCGTGTGTGTGTGTGTGTGTGTGTGTGTGTGTGTGTGTGTGTGTGTGTGTGTGTGTGTGTGTGTGTGTGTGTGTGTGTGTGTGTGTGTGTGTGTGTGTGTGTGTGTGTGTGTGTGTGTGTGTGTGTGTGTGTGTGTGTGTGTGTGTGTGTGTGTGTGTGTGAGAGAGGGAGACAGACAGACACACAGAGAGACAGACAGACAGACAGACAGACAGACAGAGACACAGAGACACAGACAGAGAGACAGAGACAAAGAGAGGCAGAGGCAGAGACTGAGACAGACAGAGACACAGACAGACAGACACAGACAGACACAGACACAGACAGACAGACAGAGAGAGTCAGTCTCGAAATATGTTTCTACTGGCCAGCGTTACAGTTCCAATCTGACACACGCACAACGGAGGGAAGGGGAGACAGAGACAGAAAAATACGCACGTGCACTGAGACAGGCACACACGGTGGATGGACGTAGGGGTCGGGGGCGGAGGGGTGGGGGAAGGGGGGAAGGGGGGAAGGGGGACAGGGAGCAGATTAAACGAGACGCTGCTCGTTCCAGTGCGAGTCTGCTTCACAGCAGTAGCAAAGACTAACTACATTGGCAGCAATGACCGAGAGCCACCGAGAAAGCTACAGTGGTCAATACCGAATTAGTCATCGCCGGAGGACCAAGCCGCGCGACATCCAGACGATTGTGTATGAATATATATAGATACTCCGGGGCGGAGGCGGAAGGGGTGCAGCAGGAAGGGGTCCTTACATCCCGTGCAACTCCAGAAACCGACTTCTGGCTTGGTCAAGACACGGTCACGACGCTTGAACAATTGGGTCGCCGGTTCGAACCCCTTGTAGGACAAGCCCTTTGCTTTGGGTAC
>JABMCL010000565.1:472500-477500 GCA_018857735.1 Alviniconcha marisindica
CACACACTGTTCTCAACGGTTGTGGGTAGGGCTCACACTGTTCTCAACGGTTGTGGGTAGGGGCACGCACTGTTCTCAACGGTTGTGGGAGGGGCACGCACTGTTCTCAACGGTTGCAGGGTACACCCCGTTCTCAAGAGCTGTGGGCGGGGCACACTCTGTTTTCAACTGTTGTGATTGGGTCCATCCTGTTCCAGGCTCAGTAGTTGTGGGTGTGCAGTGTGAGGGTCCTTTTTTTCATCGATTGTGGGAAGACACGACCAGCCTCGGTAGCTCTGGGCCTTGGTTCTTAACAGATGTAGACAGGGTACACCCTGTTCTAGGGTGAAAGAGGGTGGAACACACCCTGGTTTCAACGGTTACTCGGTTCTATATGGCTATGGCGGAAAACCGGTCTTTCTCGTCGAATGTGTGTGGTACTGATGGTAGACTCTTCGTTGTCAAAGACTGGTGCTCGGGTGACTCTTAGCTGTCCAAGATCTTTTGTCGGGTTTAGCCCAATAAATTATGAACGGCTGCTGCTGGATCCACCAAGCATGACCTCATCGTAGGAATCAACCCTTTATACGGTATAGATAAAGGGAAAAGAAAATGGTAAACTCGCGCTTGAAATAATTTCTTGAATGTCTAATAAAAGAGCAAGACTGCAGTTGTGTGATGGAAAAAGGTAATCAGTACTGAATATAATATATGTGTGTGACGATTATGCTGTGTGTGTGGGGGGGGGGGCAATCTGTTTTAAACACATAAGCTTCTGCTCCTCCTTCTCGAAGCACACGACAGACCTTGGTGGTCACGTCGGCATTAATCCAGCCTCCATGCTGTACGTTCTATCACGACTTATGGCTGAGATCCCATTAAGTATCCAGCGCTGCCATCTTCATCACGAAGAGCGTACTAAGTCCTCAACGCTGCCATCTTCACCACACAAAAGAGCGTACTAAGTCCTCAACGCTGCCATCTTCACCACAAAAGAGCGTACTAAGTCCTCAACGCTGCCATCTTCACCACACAAAAAAGCGTACTAAGTCCTCAACGCTGTCATCTTCATCACAAAAGAGCGCACTAAGTCCTCAACGCTGTCATCTTCATCACAAAAGAGCGTACTAAGTCCTCAACGCTGTCATCTTCATCCACAAAAGAGCGAACTAAGTCCTCAACGCTGTCATCTTCACCAAGCCAACAAACACAAACACCGTCCTCAAACACACTGAAACATTTCTCGGACAAGTCGTCGTCGATCGAATCAGAAACCGCCGCTAACAACACAATTCTCACGACGTTTCCAAACGTTTACTACTGAGCTGGCGAAGCTTCCAAAAGTACTCCAGGCATGCTCCGGTCTCACGCATGCACGTCATCCTATCTTATTCCCCCCACAAAAAAGACAATTTCAAGGCAACGTATAACAATACATAACTGGCGCACAGTTTACCTTGGACATCAGCTGGTCGGAGCACGCAGCGTTGCCGTTGCGAGTCACGCGCATTGACACAGTAATGTTTGTTCCCCGACAATGCATCACACGGGAAGGAGACCCCACTGTTTCTCGTTCACTCACACGCAGTCGTCGTCGGGCGACAGACAGGCAGCATGCAGATTTATTCATCGGCTGTCCCCCTGCGCTGGGGCCCGGTGAGCCTATGCAGATGCTGACTCCTTGCCCATGCAGACAGACAGACAGGCAGACAGTCAGTCAGTCAGTCAGACCGCAGAGGCAAACACTCGAGTTGTCGTGGCAGAGTGTGACGTAGGGAAGAGTCGGTGAATGACCTGTTGTTTGAGGGCACGTCACGTCACACCGCTGCTGCACAGTGACAGCTCTCTCTCTCTCTCTCTCTCTCTCTCCTCTCTCTCTCTCTCTCTCTCTCTCTCTCCTGCCTGTCGTTGACGTCGATAGTCACATGCAGCCAGGTATCAAATTTGCGGTTTTCTCTGCAGACGCGGAGAGCGGGACTACTTAAAAAGATTATTTGAAAAAATAACTCGGAGAACGAGATTACTTTTTTTTTTTAAGAAAAGAAAAAAAAGAAAAAAGAAAAAAATGAAGCTAATGCTTCTCTCCCCTGTAACCTAGAAGAAAGGAGGAAGCACACAAAAATGTCCACAGACGTATCAAAACGCTTCTCCAGATCGACAGCGCCAAAGTCGCACCCAGTGCCTCAGAGCCAGAGCCGGGGGAGGGCGAGATGGAGAGAACCAGAAAGACGAAAAGACGATGAAAACCGGTTTAAAACATTAAACTCCTCTCCCGCCGCACAGCGCTGTCGGTCTGAGCGACACTACAACAGCAGCCACAACAACAAAGAAGCACAAGAGCGGATCAGCTGATCGTCACATGGTGCCGACGGTGGGAACGACTACGACAGCAGGGATGCGTCGATCGGCCGCGGTGGCAGTGGAAGCAGCGGCGGCGGCGGCGGCGGTGGTAGTGGCGGCGGCGGCGGCGGCTGCGTTTCCGCAACAACTGTCCACCACCATCAGCACATCAGCACCAGCAATGCCGTCTGTCCAATCGGTCGTCAGGCTCAGGCTCGGCGTTCAGGCTCGTCCGGTCTTGTGTTTCGTCTCGTCCTTCTGCTGTCTCCTTTCGTGGTCCTCAGCCCCGAACCAGCGTCCCTTGTCCTCCTCGCCGTCGGGCCACTGCCGTCTGTGCTTGCCGAGCTGCAAAACAAGAAGAAGAAGAAGAAGCAACACGGTCACCATCCGTGCGCGCGCCAGCGTCTGGGGAGACGGAGTTATTTTGATGCGGTATGGGATCGAGGTGTGCGTGCGTGAACTCAGTCGTGGGGTGAGTCTTGGGCGACTGCATCAGTCGTTGACAGGAAGGGGGATGGGGATGTGGGGTGGGGGTGGGGTGGGGTTGGGGGGTGGGGTTGGGGGTGGGGGGGAGGGACAGGCGGGTGAGAGGGGAGCAAGGGAAGGGGGAGGGAGAGGGGGAGGTTGTGTGTGTGTGTGTGTGTGTGTGGAAAGGGATGGGGGTGGGGGTGGGTGGGGGGGGGTGAGAGAGAAGATTGGCGCAGAGCGAAGATTTCCCTGCTCCCCCCCCCCCCCCCCCCCACACCCCACCACACACACACGCACATTGCACAAAAAACTAGACGTACACCAAACACACCCACATACAGCACACAAACACAAACATACACACCACGTCACACACAACCACACACACAACACACTTAGCACACACACACAACACACACACGCACACCACACCACACAACCACACACACACACACACACACACACACACACCCACTCCCCACACACATACACACACACACACCACACACACACACACCACAACACAACATATAACATCCACGCACGCACACCACACACACACACAACACACACCACACACCACACAACACACACACACACACACACACACACACCCCGGACCCATCGTAGCGATGTTCAGCTGTTTTCGATGGCCTATCGACCAGCTGCCTGTAGCCTTGCGCGCGCGAACAGAGAGACTGAGGGTGAGCGAGGTGGTAGCGGTGGTGGTGGTGGTGGTGGAGTTGACGGGGTGGTGGGGCGCGAGGGCTCTCTCTTGTTTGTCCTTTGCGTACCACAGGCACTAGACATCGTTTCATTATCTTTTGCAGCTCCGCCTAACACTCTGTCTCTTCGCTATTATAAAGAGTGCCAGCGGAAACAATAAGAAACAATCAGTGCCTGTGGTTGACGAAGCTCGCTACCCCTCTCTCTCTCTCTCTCTTTTCACTTATTCAGTAGCTAAGCAAGGACTAGTTGTTAGACGGGTCTAAATGAACCTAAACTATAATCCTTGGAAAATAAGGTTCTCTCTCTCTCTCTCTCTCTCTTCTCTCTCTCCTCTCTCTCTCTCTCTCTCTCTCTCTCTCTCTCTCTCTCTCTCTCCACTTATTCAGTAGTGCCTGTGGTTGACGAAGCTCGCTACCCCTCTCTCTCTCTCTCTTTTCACTTATTCAGTAGCTAAGCAAGGACTAGTTGTAGGACAGGTCTAAATGAACCTAAACTACAATCCTTGGAAAATAAGGTTTTCGAGTTCGAGTTCTCTCTCTCTCTCTCTCTCTCTCTCTCTCTCTCTCTCTCTCTCTCTCTCTCTCTCTCTCTCTCTCTCTCTCTCCGCAGTGCATAATTATCATTTGAGGGTTTCTTCGCGGAGAAATGCCATACTTCTGTGAGTTGTCGTTGCCGGGGTGAAATGAAAATGTTCACATGTGCTTCTTATTGACCGTTATTGGCATGTGTCCGCTGTTGATTGCATTGTGTCTGGAACTGTAATCCAGCTTTTGACTTGTGATTCAGTGACTTGTGTTTTGAACTGGTGTGAAAGAATTTCGAACGAGTGATTCGTTCCGAGGTGACCCTATGCATGCCGGCTGACGGGACGTCAGTTTACATCAAAGAACTCTGTCTATGTCTCTGTCTCTCTGTCTGTCTCTCTCTCTCTCTGTCTCTCTCTGTCTCTCTGTCTCTCTGTCTCTGTCTCTCTGTCTCTCTGTCTCTGTCTCTCTCTGTGTCTCTGTCTGTCTGTCTGTCTGTCTCTGTCTGTCTGTCTGTCTGTCTGTCTGTCTGTCTGTCTGTCTGTCTCTCTCTCTCTCTCTCTCTCTCTCTCTCTCTCTCTCTCTCTCTCTCTCTCTCTCTCTCTACACACACACACACACACACACACACACACACACAAACTCTCTCTCTCCGCCCCCCCCCAACCCCCGCCCCATCTCATTTTCTAAAAAAAATCTGTTGTTTTCTATTTTACTGTGTAGTGTTGAACGTTGCTATATGTGAACATGGACATATCATCATCATCATCATCACCATCAAAGAAATTAAAGCCGAAGTTTTCTTCAATCATAATCCTTGAGTAACAAAGTACTATCGACATCATATCCCCCCCCCCCCCCCCTCCCCCCTCCCCCATACCACCCCCTTTCTAGCCGGCTTCTCTTTCTGTCTCTGTGTGTTTCTGTATCTGTGTCTGTGTGTCTCTCTCTCACTGTGTC
>JABMCL010000565.1:490000-497500 GCA_018857735.1 Alviniconcha marisindica
TATGACAGTTACATCAGGGCGAATAGCATGAACGAAACAGTTTTGATGCAGTTAACTGAAGACTGTTGAAAGGAGTTTATGTATAAAATCAGAGCTCAGGAGCTGTGTGAAAGTCGAGGTGGAAGTCCTGGGCTCCCGTCCCTAATAAACCTACGGTTTCTGTCGACGTAAAGCAACACTTCAACCATCAACGGAGTTTGTCAGATAGCTCAGTGGCGAGACAGTGTAGGCAGTGTAGCGTATGGTGGTGAAAGTGTAGCGTCTGGTGGTGACAGTGCAGCGTTAGGTATTGGGCGATCCAGGCGGGGTTGTTAATTCCCTTGACTTCTGCCTGGCATCGCTTAAGTCCCTTGGCTGCTTTTACTTCCGGTGCGTACTTTCTTCACAATGGAAGGCTGTGACAGTGAATCTGCGAATTTTACACTGCCAACTTTAAAGACATTTTTGGAGGCCCGTAGTCAGAATGTGTCTGGCAACAAGCAATAACTTGTTGCTCGTGTTATAAGGATGCCCCAAAACGCATTTTTTCCCACAAACTCGCGATCTTCTGGTCAGCCAAAAAACGACGCAAAGACACTTTTTTCCCCACCCTCCATCCCCTTTCTCAGGTATTTTTTTGCAACTGCAACGGTGCTGGCATTTGTACTGCTTCGCAATTTTAGGTTCAACTTCCATTGTTATACACAGCGTGAAGCAACGCCTACTCAGAAATCGGCCCGGAAGTGACGCTGCGACCTCTCGCGACCTCTCGCGCGAAAGATTACAAAGAGCCATTCACTCGTGCAAACCAGATTCACTGAACCGCCCGGTAGTCTCCCCCTTTCGCTACCTTCTGGATTTCGGTCCACCCCAGTACGTCCTCGGAGACACCTCGGCGTTGAACAAGTCTGACCAGCAAAACCTTCTGAGGGCTTATCTGTGGTGGAGTTTACGTACTTGTATTTACTCGCATATCAGCTGAGAGTTACCGTGGGCGATTCAGGTGTTTGTTGTCTTTGTTGCTGTGTTTGTGTGACGTCAACGAAATTATCCCCCTCACCCCCACCCCCAAAATAAAAAAAATTTTTTTAAAAATATATATATATAATTTAAATATAAAATCATTAAAATCATTAAATATATATATATTTGTTTATTTTTAATCGTGTGACGTCTTTCGAGAGCGAATTAACTCTCCTTGCTGGTCGAGTCTACAAAAGCGTCCTAAACGTAATTCTGTCTGAGATTACGGCATAACAAAGCAACAGTCAAAACATTAAGCTAATTTTGCAGCTGTGTAGACTTCCAGTTCCATTCCGAGTGTAGTTGGGCTTGACTGTAGAGCGGCCAACACGTGAAAACAAAGGTCCTTACAATGATCTTTACCATTGTGACATTTTGCCTCCAGCCAAAGCTGGCTAGCGTCCGGTGAAATCTTTCTGGCTCCCCTGGCCGGAGGGTGGACTGAGGACCGCATTTAGAACAGCCAAAGTTCGCCTTGCACGCATGAACGCAGTCTGATGGTAGACGTACGTCTACGTGTCCTGTATACTACTACACTAATGCCTGTGATGATGATGATGATGAAGTGATGCTTTATGTCCTCAGATGTCAGTTGACATATTAGGGACAAGTTGTGACCAATGCCGAAGCACGGTGCAATAAATCTTTACGTCCACGGAAACCAGAAGGCTCGTTAGGACGGACAGTCCAGGACGTCCACCTCGACTCTCACACAGCTCCTGAACCATGCAATGCCTGTCACTTCGTAAACATCCAAAAACAGAAAGGGAGGACGAAGAAAAAGAAAAAGAAAAAAAGGGGGGTGTCGGGGGCTGGGGGAGGGAGTAAAACGCCCTCCTCCCCCGCGCCCCCCTCAAAACCTCCACCACCACCACCACCACCACCACCACCACCACCAACAACAATAACAACAACAACAACAACAACAAAACGACAAAACAAAACGGGGATAGCTCAGCTCGTAAGAGCGTCCGACTGAAAACCCTGGCGCAATACTGACGCGGGTTCGAGTCCCTTGTGAGGCAAGGGATTTTTCTCCCAGAGTCAGCTTTCAGTGCAGACTCTCTTACGGTGTCCGTACAGCCCCCGCGTGCAATCGCATGCATGCATCTGTGCGAACGTTACAAATCCCAAATACTGGCAGCCACACCATTGTTGGACACTGGAAAATACTATACACACTGACCGGAATGGGTAGCGCTGCTCATGCGGCTGCTGTGCCTTACCCGGGTAAAGCGACCGGAATTTCCCCCTACGGACAAAGAAGTACTAAACAGACAGACAGACAGACAGACAGAGAGTCAGAGAACAACAAACCCCCATGGCTATGGTCATAAAATTGTAATCGCATTTTAATTTCTAAATACTGTTGATGCAGTGTCCCCAATTCTATACAGAATTCCTGGAAACCATACGGACCTGTACTGTGTAGATCTATGGCAGAAGCAGTTTTGCGGGCGGGTGCGTCTGTTTGTCTGTCTGTCTGTCTGTCTGTCTGTCTGTCCGTGTGCTCAGCTGAAGTGTACACTGATATTACGTTTGTTGCTAGCAAGAAAGCATACGAGTGAAATTAAAACAAGAAGGTTTGTTCGTTCGTGCATGAGTCAGTTGTTAGGTCATCACTTTGCTGAGGTCTCACTGAGCCATGTATTATATAGCCTATAGTTATTTCTACAGCTCAGTTTGTGGACGATCTGCAGCAACTAGGGAAGGGGGGTAATCTTTCCTGCTGAACACAAGCATTATTTTCCCGGCCCCCCCATCACCCCTCCCAAACACTTTTCCAAACGCCTGTCCTAGAATAAAAATAGAAGCTGTCACAAAGACAGAAATACCCCTGAAAAAGGGCATCTCCCTTCCCCCCCCCCCCCCCCCCCCCCCCCCCCCCAAAACACACACACACTGAAACAAACAAGGTTAACTCTGCCCTCTCAAACAGTGGGCAGTTAAAAACGACTGAGGAAAAATTTTAAAGTGTGTGTGTGTGTGTGTGTGTGTGTGGGGGGTGTGTGTGGTGTGTGTTGGTGGTGGTGGTGGTGGTGGTGGTGGGGGGGGCCCGGCAGGGCGTGCGTGCGTGTTTGTTTCTTCTTTTTTTTTTTTTTAATGTTTTTCATTAATTGTGAGGGACAAAGTCACAGGACAGTGTCCACAGACCACAACCTTTCTGAAGAGAAAGGAGAGCCGAAGCGGTATCGAGCCGAGGTCCTTCCGCTTACCAGCCTAACACCTCACCGCTAGTGATGATGATGAAGTGATGCTTTATGTCCTCAGATGTCAGTTGACATATCAGGGACAAGTTGTGACCAATGCCGAAGCACGGTGCAATAATAATTCTTTACGTCCACGGAAACCAGAAGGCTCGTTAGGACGGACAGCCCAGGACGCCCACCTCGACTCTCACACAGCTCCTGAACCATGACACCGCTAGGCCAAAGACCACAATTATGTACCCTAGGTTCAGCTGCGCGGGGCTGGCCAGGAGCAAGGACGGAAGACAAACGCATCCCCGGAGCAGTCCTCTTGGGTGACAGCTCAAAGAAGGAAAGCCGACTGATCGCGGTGTCCTCCTCCTTTCTTCTTCTTCTTCTTCTTCAAATGCTGCTTTACGCCCAAAGAAACCATCAGGCTTGTTAGGGACGGGGCCCAGGAGGGCCACCCGACTGACAGGATCCGTTTCAGGTTGTTTTATCCACAAAAACCATCAGATTTCGGGGACGGAGACCCCAGGACGACCCCCTCGACTGACAGCGATCTCTTTAGCGTTTTTCCCGCCACAGAAACCATCAGACGTTTCGGGGGACGGGGGGCCCGGGACGACCACCTCGCTGACAGCGATGCTCGTTTCAGTGTTGCTTTACGTCCCAAAAACCACCCGGGGGGGGGGCCCCCCAAACCCCTGATTTTTCCGGGTTTCCGGTTAAGATGCCGTTTAGTGTTGTTTACCCCACAGAAACCATCAGGCGTTTTGGGGGACTTTTGAAGAAAAAGGAACCGCGATCAGTCGCGCTTTCCTTCTTTAGCTCTAAAGAAGGGGACCTTCGGGCGTTTGTTTCCCTTTTGTCCTTTCGCCGGGCCCGGGACGCCATCGTTTTTTTCCACAGTCCTAACTTGGGCCCCCAAAAACTTAATTTTAATATTTTTAAATTTATTTTTTTTTTTTTAGTGTGTGTGTGTGTGTGTGTGTGTGTTGTGTGTGTGTGTGTGTGTGTGTGTACATAGACAAAAAAAGGGGGGATTTGCGGGTATTCCCTCCAGGACCCATGGGCAGGACCCGTTAAACCACAAGGGGCTCATGAGAGGGTTTAGTACACGGGTGGTGTGGGGGAGTGGTTAGGGAACTATTTTCTCTTTTGACGTCAGCGATTTGGTGCGGATCAGAGGGCCAAGGTCAAGGGTTTCGAGGATTGTTTACCACATGGCTCCATTTTCGTCTACTGCTGCATTCTTACCACAATGGATTCGTAGGGGCATTTCCCCCTTTATTTTTCTAGTAAACATTAAACTTATACATTTCTTTGTAGATTAGCATCGTATGCTTGTATGAGATTGTAATTTGGATTGCCTTTGTTGATTTTATTGTTGTTTTAGCTTTACGATGGAACCCTATCGATATGCCGCAAAAGACTGATTTGTAAAGTTTGTCGCTGGATGAACCTTCTCAAGTGACTCTTCCGTGTGAAGGGGCAGGTGTTTAGGTAGCGATCTGTGCGACTTCGACTCCGTTACGCTTGAGGCATGCGCACGAGCGTAGGTAGACAGTCGGGTTGCGCCACTACCACCACCACTACCACTACCACCCGTGTACTAACCCTCTCTATCATTGAGACTGAAAGGGCGGTAAGACAGAGAGGCGTGAGGCTTCAGACATGGTGGTGAAGTGATGCATAATGTCCTCAGATGTCAGTTGACATATGGGACAAGTTGTGTAAGCCGGAAGCCTCGGTTCGATAACTTCTTTACTCTCAAAAAAGGTTGTGGTTATGGACGACAGTCTTGGACGCCACCTTTCCAACTGACTCTCACGCTCCTGAATTTAAATGCAAAACATGGACAGTGTATCCGTGTATATAATATGTCCATGCCTTCAGCAGTAGAAAGACTGTGTGAGCCGGTTTGGCCTAGCGGTAAGATGTTGGCTGGTAAGCGGGAAGGACCTGGGTTTTCGATACGTTTCGGCTCTCCTTTCTTTTCAAAAAAGGTTGGGTCTGTGGACACTGTCTTGTGACGTTGTCCGTCACTTCCTACTGAAACATTAAAAAAAGGGCTCTCATCGCTGCCCGTTTTAATGCAGAAGTCATTCTGGTGGGACAGTGTTGCGATAGGTATATAATCTCCCCCCCCCCCCCATCTCCATACTCCCTCTCCCAAGCAGTAGTAAGTTTGTTACAAACAACTCAGATTACATCAGACGTCTGTTTTGTAACTGACCATGGTGCTTACGCCAGCTCAAATAAAACCAAAATCGTTTGAATCGAGACGGAACTCTTTTTTTTTTTTACCCGGAGTGGATGCGTCTCATGTTTATGTGCGTGCTTGGGCGCTAGGTTGCTTCCACAGTGTTATCAGTACCCAAACTCCAAGCACTGGTTTACGACATCCTTCCTTCAACCACTGCCGTATTTAGTTACGCCATAGGGTCCAGAAAACTGTCAGCTAACGAGCAGTTTTTTGTTGGTGCTCAAACAGTAGTAAGTTTATTACAAACAATTCAAATAAAACAAGGCGTGTCATTTATAGCCGCCAACAAAGTTTACACCGCACAAATAAAACCCAATCGTTTGAATCGAGACGGAACTCCTTTTTTTACCCGGGGTGGATGCGTCTCATGTTTACGTGCGTGCTTTGGCGCTAGGTTGCTTCTACAGTCATATTAGTACCGGAACCTTTCGGAGGGCGCTGACCGCGTCGCTGGACAGCTGCGCGGAGATAAAGAGTGCCCCTTCAGTGGCGTAACCAAATCTGGCAGAGTTTGGAGGAAGGTGCCGGAAAGCGGTGCTCGGAGTGTGCCACCAATTAAGAAACGACCGTACACCTTTCCCAGTCGTAGTCTGCGAGGAATCAGCCATCACCATCATAGGCCTTATAATAATTATAATAATAGATAACTTTTCTATAGCGCTATTCATCTCTGGTCTACACACACTTTCTGCGCTTTGAAACATTCAACGTTAAGTGAGAAAAATATCGAAGGTAACAGGTTCAAGAAAGTGATACATATACGACAACTTACAGTATATACACACAAGAAAAAATATTGTACATGTGCCGTATGAGAAGCAGCAATATATATACAAGAAAGAAACTAATCTCATTATATCTACCTACCTACCTACATTATATATACCTTCCGGCCATAATTCCACCCTGGCCTCCCACCCCCCCCCCCCCCCCCCCCCACCAATACAGGCCCTTGCCCCCAACACACACACACACACACACACACACACACACACACACACACACACACACACACACAGGATCTTCACAGGAACTGCCAACAAACACAAAAGGCAATGGTACAGACAGACACACTACATGCACAGATTGACAATTGAGGGGCGAGGAACTCTGGTCACATAATCTCTCTCTCTTTCTCTCTGAAATTGTAATTCTCATGTATAATGTTTCACTCACTCATTCATGCCTATACGTATAAAAACGATGCCTGTAATTTTATATTTACTCATCAGTAGCTTAGCAAGGACTAGCTGTCAGGCTTGTCAAATAAAATTTTCGAGTTCTCTCTCTCTCTCTCTCTCTCTCTCTCTCTCTCTCTCTCTCTCTCTCTCTCTCTCTCTCTCTCTCTCCTGTATGAGTTCTGAAAGTGTCATTAATAATCTGTATATGTGTTGTCTATGTAGCTTAGTAAGGACAGACTGTAAGAATAGGCTGCAGCCTAAAATCTCAATCCTTGAGTAATAAAGTTCCGAGTTCTCTCTCTCTCTCTCTCTCTCTCTCTCTCTCTCTCTCTCTCTCTCTCTCTCTCTCTCTCTCTCGTCAGAGAAAGCAGTCCAGCTGCTGTTTTTGTCAAGAGGGGACGATGAAGTGATGATGAAGTGAAGCTTTATGTCCTCAGATGTCAGTTGACATATTAGGGACAAGTTGTGACCAATGCCGAAGCACGGTGCAATAAATCTTTACGTCCACGGAAACCAGAAGGCTCGTTAGGACGGACAGTCCAGGACGTCCACCTCGACTCTCACACAGCTCCTGAACTATGGGGACGATGAAAAGGAATGGGTAATTACTATAGCGCTGCACTGCGGCTGCAGACGTTCGAGAGAGAACCGCCCAAGCAGAAGCCGACGTGGGTGATGAAGAGAATTAGGTAGCGCTGTGCTCCGGCTGATGGCTTCCACAGAAAAAGAAAGCAACCGCATTTCTCCCATCCGAGGACGATGACCTACTACTACTCCCACCTCCAGTCCCCACCCCCCCACCCCTTCCCGGCGCAAAATAAATGAATTAATTAATTAAAACCCCACTAAAATCAACGCA
>JABMCL010000565.1:502500-507500 GCA_018857735.1 Alviniconcha marisindica
GCAGTGGTGTTGTGTGTGTGTCCAATGGTGTGTGTGTGTGTGTGTGTGTGTGTGTGTGTGTGTGTGTGTGTGTGTGTGTGTGTGTGTGTGTGTGTGTGTGTACGGCGATGTGTGAACACCTTGATCTTGAGTTTGATCTTGACGAGACTTGAACCAGCCGAAACCTAAGTACATGTATGTAACTTTGTTTCTTTCATTGTTTTTTTGTAGAATGTCTGTCTTTTTCGTTTGTTTTGCTTTGCTTTAAAAAAAATGGGTCTGTTGTGGCACGTTTTTTCACCCCGACACGTTTTGTCACAACGTGAAATCACGTTTGTCACGAGAGTGACAAAACGTCAAAATTGACGCGAAGCCTGCACATTTTGTCTCCCCGACACGTCTGGCACCTCGGCATCTGCACTCGGCCAAGCTTCACTTGCTGGCACCCTTCCTCCAAACCCTGCTGTAACTGGCCACGTAGGTAGGTAGGTAGGTAGTGTTGCTTAACGTCCTCAGATGTCAGTTGTCATATTAGGGACAAGCTGAGACCAATGCCGAAGCATGGTTCAATATAGCTTTACGTCCACGGAAACCAGAAGGCTCGTTAGGACGGACAGCCCAGGACGGCCCCCTCGACTCTCACACACCTCCTGAACTGTGAACTGACCAAGCCACTGAAAGGGGCACTATATATATATATATATATATATATTATATATATATAATATATATATATATATATATATATATATATACTTATCTTGCCTCTGTCTCAAAAGTTTGAGTCCTGTGAAAGGAACATAGCGTCGAAGCATGCACGTGAACATCAGTAGGGCACGTCTGCTCCTGGTAACCAAATTAGTTCCGTCTCGACTGGAACGGTTTTGTTTTTATTTGTGCTGGCGTAAGCATTGTAAGCGGCTATAAGAGAAACGCGGTATGTTATCAGAGTTCAGAGCTCAGGAGCTGTGTGAAAGTCGAGGTGGACTTCCTGGGCTCCCCGTCTAAAGCAACAATGAACGAATTTCAGTTGTCTCTGCGGTTACAAACATATTCCCATTAAACACCAACGAAAAATGGTCATTTAGCTAAACTGAGATTCCAGAGACCTATGGCAGTGGTTGGCGGAAGGGTGTCGTAAACCGATGCTTGGAGTTGGAGTCGAACTCTGACCTGCGGATTTAAACAATCCAGCTGATGATGATGATGTGGGGCTTCATGTCCTCGGATGTCGGGTTGACATATTAGGGGGTAACAATCCAGCACGTTAAGGGGACGCTATTACCAGCCATGACTCCCCCCTCCCCCCCACCCTTCCCGCCTCGCCCCCCCCCCCCCACCCCCCACCCCGCCACCCCCAACTCCAAGCCCCGCTTTCCGACACCCTTTCGCCAAACTCTGCCGTAATTACTTAGAGTTTGAAGGGGCATTTCTTTAGCTCCACGCAGCTGTCCACCGACGCTGTCAGCGCCCTCCGAAAAGTTTGGGTACTGGTAAGATGATGATGAAGTGATGCTTAATGTCCTCAGATGTCAGTTGACATATTAGGGACAAGTTGTGACCAATGCCGAAGCACGGTTCAGTATAACTTTACGTCCACGGAAACCAGAAGGCTCGTTAGGACGGACAGCCCAGGACGGCCACCTCGACTCTCACACAGCTCCTGAACTATGAGGGGTACTGGTAAGGCTGTGAAGTAACATGAGTAGTCGAAGCGGCACGCACGTAAACATGAGGCGCGTCCGGCTCGGGTAGAAAATTAGTTCCGTCTCGACTCAGACGGTTTTGGTTTTTGTCATTTTGTGCTGTCTCAAGCGTACTGTCGTATATAAAAGAACGTCTGATATAATCTGAGTTGTGCGTGAGCCGGTTTGGCCTAGCGGTAAGGCGTTAGGTTGGTAAGCGGAAGGACCTCGGTTCGATACCGCTTCGGCTCTCCTTTCTCTTCAGAAAGGTTGTGGTTTGTGGACACTGTCTTGTGACTTTGTCCATCACTTCCTACTGAAACATTAAAATGGCTCTCATCGCTGCCCATCTTCATGCAGGAATCATTCTGGTGGTGACAGTGTAGCGATAGGTATATAATCTCCGTGTCCCCCCCCACCTCTACCCCCCCTTCTCCCCGTCCCTAATAAGCCGTACGGTTTCTGTGGACGTTAAGCACCATGTTTACTTACTTACTATCTGAGTTGTCCGTTTTCCCCGTCCCCAATAAGCCGCCACCTCGCTTCTGTGGCCGTAAAGCAACATGCTTACCTACTGTCGGCGTTGTCAGTGAACCGGTTTGGCCTGGCGGTAAGGCGTTAGGCTGGTAAGCAAAAGGACCTCGGCTCGAAAGTTTTCTTCCCCGAGACTGTCTGTCTATCTATCTGTCTATCTCTCTATCTATCTATCTATCTATCTATCTATCTGTCTGTCTGTCTATCTATCTATTTAGTTATTTCCTTCTGTCTATTTATCTATCTTTGTGAGCCGGTTTGGCCTGGTGGTAAGGCGTTAGGCTGGTAAGCAGAAGGACCTCGGCTCGCAAGTTTTCCTCCCCGAGACTGTCTATCTATCTATCTATCTATCTTTCTATCTATCTATCCATTTATCTATTTAGTTATCTCCTTCTGTCTATTTATCTATCTTTGTGAACCGGTTTGGCCTGGCGGTAAGGCGTTAGGCTGGTAAGCAAAAGGACCTCGGCTCGAAAGTTTTCCTTCCCGAGACTGTCTGTCTATCTATCTGTCTATCTCTCTATCTATCTATCTATCTATCTATCTATCTATCTATCTATCTCTATCTATCTATCTTCTATCTATTGTTATTTCTTTCTGTCTATTTATCTATCTTTGTGAGCCAGGTTTGGCCTGGCGGTAAGGCGTTAAGCTGGTAAGCAGAAGGACCTCGGCTCGCAAGTTTTCCTCCCCGAGACTGTCTATCTATCTATCTATCTATCTATCTATCTATCTATCTATCTATCTATCTATCTATCTACCTATCTATCTATCTATCTATCTATCTATTTATCTATCTATCTATCTATCTATCTAGTTATCTCCTTCTGTCTATTTATCTATCTTTGTGAGCCGGTTTGGCCTGGCGGTAAGGCGTTAGGCTGGTAAGCAGAAGGACCTCGACTCGAAAGTTTTCCTCCCCGAGACTATCTATCTATCTATCTATCTATCTATCTATCTATCTATCTATCTATCTATCTATCTATCTATCCATCTAGCTATTTAGTTATCTCCTTCTGTCTATTTATCTATCTTTATGAACCGGTTTGGCCTAGCGGTAAGGCGGTAGGCTGGTAAGCAGAAGGACCTCGGCTCGATTCCGCTTCGGCTCTCCTTTCGAGTCTCTTCAAAAAGGTTGTGGTTTGTGGACAGTCTTGTGACTTTCTCCCTGAAAATCAATGAAATATTAAAAAGGCTCTCATCGCTGCCCATCTTAATGCAGGAGTCATTCTAGTGGTGACAGTGTAGCGATAGGTATATAATCTCCCTCTTCCCCCCACCTCCATACCCACTTACCCCCCTTCTCCCCGCCCCTAATAAGCCTTATGGTTTCTGTGGACGTTAAGCACCATGTTTACTGACTTACTGCAGGAGTCATTCTGGTGGTGACAGTGTAGCGACAGGTGCATAATCTCCTGCCCCAACCTCCATACCTCATGTCCCCATTTTTCCATCCTTAATAAGCCTTATGGTTTCTGTGGACGTGAAGCACAATCGGTTCGGTTCACTTACTTGAGTTGTCTGTTACACACGTATCGCCATTTAGTTCAACCCCAAGGAGACACTGTCAGTTAGCTGACCGTTTCCGGAGGCCTATGGCGTAACCAGTTAAGGCCGTGGTTTGAAGAAGGCTGTCAGTAAGTAAGTAATCATGGTGCTTAACGTCCACAGAAACCATAAGGCTTATTAGGGACGGGGAGAAGAGGGGGGGGGGGGGTATGGAGGTGTGGGAAGAGGAGAGTATATACCTATCGCTACACTGTCACCACCAGAATGACCTGCATTAAGACGGGCAGCGATGAGAGCCATTTTCATGTTTCATTAATTGTGAGGGACAAAGTCACAAGACCGTGTCCACAGACCACAACTTTTGAAGAGAAAGGAGAGCCGAAGCGGTATCGAACCGAGGTCCTTCCGCTTACCAGCCTAACGCCTTACCGCTAGGCCAAACCGGCTCTCGAGAAGAAGGCTGTCGTAAGCAAACCAGTGCTCGGAGTTTGGAGACCTCCCCTCGTCTCGAATCGTCAATCGTGACTCCCTGTGATGGCCTTCTCCCGGCGAGCGCCGACAGTTCAGGCAGGGGCCGGAGCCAAGGGAAGATAAGACTTAAAGGCTGCCGCATGCATTTCATCTCGTCCCTAATAAGCCCTGTGGTTTCTGCGGACGTGAAGCATCATGTTTATACTTTATGCATTGCACGGCCTGTGGGTCTGTCGATCTCCACAGCGTGCCGTATTGCCTCCGACCGCTTTGTACCCGGCCACCCTTCACTCCAAGCACTGGTTTACGACATCCTTCCTTCAACCACTGCCGTATTTAGTTACGCCATAGGGTCCAGAAAACTGTCAGCTAACGAGCAGCTTTTTGTTGGTGCTCAAACAGTAGTAAGTTTGTTACAAACAACTCAAATAAAACAAGGCGTGTCATTTATAGCCGCCAACAAACTCCAGCACAAATAAAACCACAATCGTTTGAACCGAGACGGAACTCTTTTTTTTTTTCTTTTTTTTTACCCGGGGTGGATGCGCCTCATGTTTACGTGCGTGCTTGGGCGCTAGGTTGCTTCCACAGTCTTACCAGTACCCGAACCTTTCGGAGGGCGCTGACAGCGTCGGTGGACAGCTGCGCGGAGATAAAGAGTGCCCCTTCAGTGACGTAACTAAATCTGGCAGAGTTTGGAGGAAGGTGCCGGAAAGCGATGCTCGGAATGTGTACCCACCCTACACTACAGGTTGGGGCCTGGGTTTTTGCGTCCTGGCAACAGCACGGGGTCACCTGAGGACGACCACGTTGCAGTCAGTT
>JABMCL010000565.1:517500-567500 GCA_018857735.1 Alviniconcha marisindica
CATTTTTCTGTTAAACTCGTGTGTGTGTGTGTGTGTGTGGTGTGTGTGTGTGTGTGTGTGTGTGTGTGTGTGTGGTGAGTGTGTGTATGTGTGTCAGTGCCGGCGGAGTGCCGACGCCGCTTTTTCAGCCGGTGTTGATTAGCGACTGAGCCTGGTTACTGAGAAAATCGGTCATACGAATAACTGAAGTGCCGGCTTGAAGTCGTTGAATGAGTCGACTGATCCGGCGACTGACACGCAGCTCACGGCATCATGAATCGACATAACTATGACCAGTCCATCGCCCCACCCATCAGTTCCGGCGTTGTGACGAAATCATCCGTTAACTTTGGGCACGTTTTAGTCAATCAAGTCATTTCCGGCACAAATCCATCGGCATCCCGGCAGCATCAACTTTGAATCAGTGGACATGCCAGGCATGTCAGTCACTCTTTTCAGTTCGACCCCGGCGCAAACTAAATTAGAGTAGCTCAAATGAAGCCGTAAAGAGAAAGTCGCTGACACGGTCCGGAATCAGTGGAACCGTCAGTGACACTGAGTCAGCCGACACTGACTGACTGAGACACCGTACGAGGCAGACCGACTACTTTTCTCGGCTGTTATCAAGCATTTCGGAAAATTATTCAGACATTATTTTATTCATTGCCGTGGCCCTGGCCGACATTTAGTGCAGTTCGAGAAGACAATCTGTGAAGTTGGTCGGACTATGACTGATGATCTATCTCTAAATTGTTCGCAATTTGAATTGTTTCATTCCTAATCAGCTGTTTACCATTTGTTAAGGGAGGCTACTCTTGAGGAATTTAGTCAGCCACTTGGAGCTTAGTTTTGTTTTGTAGCTATTGATTCGGAGTTAGTACATTTCCAGATTTCACCCACTGCAGAAAAAGGTCAGGTTTGACAATTTTATTTGTTTTTGTTCTTTTATGTTAAGACTAGAATATGTCCAGTGGTTCAGTTCGTGAGCAGTAGAGCTACCAACAGTAACCCCGGCTGCCAATCTTGTCACTCACTGTTGGTGTCCGATCTCCTTGGATATTGCCCAAGTTGTCTGTCCTTTTATTATTATTCTACTACTGTAATAGCTACTATGTGTTAGTGCTTTCATGCCTCCGGTCGTTATACATGTATATAATATATATGGTCTTTCTTCTCTTATCTAATGTGGAACTTTTAACGTGTTCAGTGATCTCAGTGCGTGCTGTGCACACGAACGCGAAACCGGCACTGGCAGTGTCCGGTACCTGTTGTTGTTATTGTTGTTAGCGACCACGTTCATCTAAGATCCTGTCACTTTAGTTTGAATGAGGTGCACCACGGAAAGATAAGAGCACCAGGTTGGTGCTGACAGTGACATGCAGTGACGACACTGACTGTGCCAACTTGCATAGTCAGTAGTATTGCATTACAAAACAGCAACAGCAGCAACAACAGACACCACTGGCACTGAGCAGCATGCATACGTGTGTGCTTTGGAAAGTGCCAGAAATGTGTGCTGTAAAACTAAAAGACAGCTTTCTCCCCCACTTCCCATCACCCTGACGTAACAATGATAACAATTATTGAATTAACATGCCCAGGGTTGGTGATTGGGAAAATAAAATCAGTATCCCTGGGTCTCCCTGAATGTAAAAATGTTTGGCTGCCAGTTTTCTAACTTTTCACATCCACCACTTTTCCTGTTGAACAACTAAATTTTCCACGTTGAGTTTGGATAATCATTTAAAATCCCTATTTCAGTATTTGGTTCTGTTGTCACAATTCTTTGTGTGTGTGTGTGTGTGTGTGTGTGCGCTTACTCAGTCACTGAGTCAGTTGTGTTTGTTGCTTCTCATTCTTCTTCTTCTGTGACCATGCCCACAAATGTATAATCTGATTACTTGGACACTGATATAATAAAAGTGATATAATAATTTTAATTTCAAATCAAAAAGTATTTTTAAAATTTAGGATGTATTCATGCTTAACAACAGATTCCACAATGAGTGAGTGAGTGAGAAGAAGTGAGCCTGTTCCATTACCAGCCATGGCCAGTGTGGAGGCAAGCGTGTCTGGGTCAGCTCACTCAGGTGCGCACCATGGGCGTGAGAAGCGCAAGGGAGCTGCGCATGGCCAGGGCAGGCGACGCAGCAGTGGGACGAGGGATGGTTCTCAGACGCAGGAAAAACAGAGCGGTAAAAAAGGTACGAAGTCAGTCTGCCACAGATACAGATCCAAACACATGAAACTGAAAGTAGGTAGTGGCAGCCACAATTTGAAAGTGAAAGGTTAAAAGGAACAATAATTAAGTAATTTAACCTGACAATACAAAACTTTTATTTTTTAGATTAGCGTTTATGTTTGTGTTAAACCTTTTATCAATTTATATGTTTGGATCTTACTTTGGAATGTTAGCACTGTAGCAGTTGCGCTTCTGTCAGATTTTTTGTTATAGAATCAGTGTTGTGCCATACACAATAAAGTCAAGATCAGTAGGATAGAATGTGTTTTACTTTTAGTACATTTACTTAAATCTCTTTCTTTCTGAGGTGAGTGTAGTTTCTCATGTGAAACACACAAGTTTTAAATGCTGACACTAGTGACAGCACATGCAGTGCATACAAATTACAATGTCATCTGGTCTGGAGATTGATTATAATTTATACAAAGTTGATATGGTTTGGAAGCCACTCCTATCCCAATACATGCATGTCATTGTCACAGCCAACTTCATATAATATTAAAGAGAAAGAAAGCCTCTCTCTCAGTATCGACTGACTCCATGTAAATACTGTGCCCTACCTCACGTTTGATTTTGTGACCTGCCTCTTTAAGAACGGTTCATGAATGGTCCATGTTGCATGCGTTGGTCTTTGCTTGCTCTTTGCTGTGGATGCCCCAGTATGACTGAGAGACTGCCAAACACCGGTGATGCTGCCAGTCACTCTTGTAAGTCTTGTAAGTCTAGGGTGATGTTGCCACTGTTTGACAGGGAAGAGTGGCAGCAGTTCTGGTGGTGTCAAGCGACTGACAAAGGAGCACTCCTTCTTGACCGATGTAGCAGACGTCCGTGCCATGGAGCAGGGCCTGCTGCAGCTGCTGGGTGATTTTCACTCTGGGAAACTGCGTGCATTTAGTAAGGAGGGTGTAAAAGTGTCGGACACTAAATGAAAGAAGAAGAAGAAGACACATATACATGCATGCACACACATGCATGCATGCAAACACACACACACAACACACACACACACACACACACACACACACACACACACACACATTTGGTCAGTCAAATTTTTAGATTTTTAGCAGTTGAAGACATAGGTATTACTTTTAGAGGTAACTGTGTGTGTGTGTGTGTGTGTGTGTGTGCGTGTGTGTGTGTGTGTGTGTGTGTGTAATTTGCTGGACATTTTGTAAAACAGCACCTCTCAACATCAGGGTTTCAAATATTTCCCAATTATAGCATTATGGCATTAAAAGAAAATTGGGAATTACAGTGTTCATATTATAAGACAAAACATGACTGAGGCAAAGAAAGGGAGTTGGAAATAAAACAAAAACAGAGATGAGGAGGAGGGGAGGAAGAAAGCGAGAGAGAAATGTGAGCTAAGTTGAGATGCTGTTGCTTTGTTCAGACGAGGGAGCGACGTTTGAGAAGATGGACCAGGTGAGGGAGCAGCAGGAGCGTCTGGCACGTCTTCATTTTGAGCTGGACGTCCACCAGGATCTGCACAGGTCTCTCAGAGTTCCACAGTGGTACCTTGGTTGAAAAATGAAAGACCCCCCCCCCCCCCCCCCACCACCACCACCCCTCCATCCCTCTCTCTCTCTCGCTCGTTCTTTTCAGACCACTTTTCAGAACCTTTCCCCTTCATATTTCTTTGTGAATGAACCCAAGACCAAGAACCACCCATCTTTTAATCAGACCACTTGACTTGAATTGTGTTTATTTTTGTGTGTCCATGACAGGTCCCTGGTGTAATGGGTCCTTGCAGAGCACTAGTTAGTGAACTGATCCCTGGCAAGGTCTCAGGGCCTGTATGTATGATGAGCAAATAAAGCTAAAGGCAGATAGCCTCTAATCTCAATGTTTTAGAGTCCATAAGTCTGCCTCTCATTCCACATGCACAAGTTGTCAATAGCCTCAGAAATAGTGATGGACTTGTGTTTATTTTTAGATATAAAAAAAGTCCCTTGTTTACCAGCAATGCAATACACTTGATGTCAAAATTTTTTTATAATTCATTGGACACCCCGTGACAACAGACATGTTGGTTTCAAGTTCAGAGTTTGCTGTGACTGTATCATATGACAGTGACCCAATGACCCTTTCCCATTTGACATTTTCTTGTCTCCTCTTTGCTGTCTGCATTGATTACAACAGTGACAGAGGGTACAAAAATGTCGAATTTACTGTGCACTCTGTTGAATGGATCAATCAGAAAACAAAGATATGAACCGAGGAATAAACAACGAAATTTGTGCAATTTATTTCAGTGATCTGTTTAAATGTTTAGACTTTGTTGACAGTTGTCAGTTCTGTTGCAAAAGCAAAGTATTTTCACAAAGCTGTTTGCCCCTTTATGCCCCATTTAACACAGGGGCTATCACTGCCAGGTGAACATTATGTGTCAGTTGCCATGGTGAAGAGTCTTACTGTTTTGTCTGCCTCTTAAGACATGTAGTCTTAGTTATATTCATTCCACAGTTGCCATTAGGAATTTCTAGTGTTGCAACATATACCACATCTCATATAATGTATATAAACTCCTTTCATGTTTGACCAATGTTTGACTAAATTGTTTGTTTGTTTGTTTGTTTTTGTGTTTTAGACTTGGAACAGAAGAGGCAAGAACAACAGCCAATGATAATCTGTCAAAACTTATTGATCAGGTGAGCACACATGACTAAATGCTTTTCTAGAATTCTACTGCTGTCAACACATTGATAATGATGAAGACCAGTAAATCCTCCTTTTTGAAGTAAGTAAGGAAGTAACTGGTTTTCAGTGACCAGTTTATGGTGTAGATCATAACTGGTTTAAACTTGATTTTATTAATGAAAGCATATCAACAGGCAATCACAGAGTAGTTCTCAGAGTGTCAAACAAGTAAACCTATAAAAGAATTAATGCCATCATCCATAGATCACGTCAGGGTGAAAACTGAAATGTTTTTTAGAAATTGTTGACTACACATTTAAGCTCTGTTGTGAGACGGTGCTGAGCTCTGTTGTGAAACAATGCTGATAACAATGATGAAAAGAAGAATGAATCTGATACAGTCAAATTCATTTAACTGGTAATACATCATTTTGGGTGCGATTCCTTAGCATTTCTTTTTGCAGTTTAAACTAGCTATCTGCCCCACTGAAAACATTTAGCTGCTTAAAAGTCGTACTTTTTTTTGTTTTTTGTTGTTGTTTTTGCAGTGGTACAAGCATAAAAATTGTTTAGCAGATTAACTTTTCCAAGAAATGTATTGCCATTTTTTGTTTGTTTTCAGCTCCACAATCTCAGCATGTCAATGTATCCTTTTGGAAGAGTGACTATTTCAGAAACCGTTCAGGTTACCAAGAGGGGGGGGAAGAGAAGGTAAAAGGTAGATTGTTGTTTGAATGGGAGATTGGGACAGTCGTGGTCTTAAGAGTTAGTTCATTGGTGCTTTAAGCCCAGTCAACCACTGAGGGTTATGTCAGGAATAATGGTCATGAAAGGAAGGGTGAGAGTCCAGGGTACCATGAGGGCAGATCACAGCTGTTAATGTTAAAGGTGCTATGCGGGAATAAGTAGGTAAGTAACTAGAGGAAGGGTGAGAGTCCAGGGTACCATGAGGGCAGATCACAGCTGTTAGTGTTAAAGGTGCTATGCGGGAATAAGTAGGTAAGTAACTAGAGGAAGGGTGAGAGTCCAGGGTACCATGAGGGCAGATCACAGCTGTTAAAGGTGCTATGCGGGAATAAGTAGGTAAGTAACTAGAGGAAGGGTGAGAGTCCAGGGTACCATGAGGGCAGATCACAGCTGTTAAAGGTGCTATGCGGGAATAAGTAGGTAAGTAACTAGAGGAAGGGTAGGAGAGTCCAGGGTACCATGAGGGCAGATCACAACTGTTAAAGGTGCTATGCGGGAATAAGTAGGTAGGTAACTAGAGGAAGGGTGAGAGTCCAGGGTACCATGAGGGCAGATCACAACTGTTAAAGATGCCATGCAGGAATAAGTAGGTAAGTAACTTGGTGTTTTACGCCCAGTCAACCATTACGGTTATATCAGGGCGAGCCATGTGGGAGATGGAGGGAGTTCATGGCAGGATGGGTAACATGCTGGGTTGTAAATGTATTGCACTGGCACTTGGACTCTTGGACACATCAGGGTAAAGGAGTGTTTTTCTGTTCATATGATTCAAAAGATGTATGCAGACATATCAGTGCTCCTCTGGCCTCCATGTGCATGACACAGTACACCTGAACAACAACAAAAAACATGTCCACCTTTCGATAACGGAAGACCTCATTGCTGGTGTGGAATGGAAGCACACATTACGTATGGTTACAGGTAGTAGTAGCAGAATAATGAGTGTGCTGATGGTAGCTACTCCTAGTGAAGAATGGAGGCACACAGATTACGCAGAAGCAGAATAATCAGTGTGTTGATGGTAGCTACTCCTAGTGTGGAATGGAGGCACACAGATTACACATGGTAGCAGCAGAATAATGAGTGTGTTGATGGTAGCTACTCCTAGTGTGGAATGGAGGCACACAGATTACACATGGTAGTAGCAGAATAATGAGTGTGTTGATGGTAGCTACTCCTAGTGTGGAATGGAGGCACACAGATTACACATGGTGGTAGCAGAATAATCAGTGTGTTGATGGTAGCTACTCCTAGTGTGGAATGGAGGCACACAGATTACACATGGTGGTAGCAGAATAATCAGTGTGTTGATGGTAGCTACTCCTAGTGTGGAATGGAGGCACACAGATTACACATGGTAGCAGCAGAATAATGAGTGTGTTGATGGTAGCTACTCCTAGTGTGGAATGGAGGCACACAGATTACGCACAGTAGTAGCAGCAGAATAATGAGTGTGTTGATGGTAGCTACTCCTAGTGTGGAATGGAGGCACACAGATTACGTATGGTTACAGGTAGTAGTAGCAGAATAATCAGTGTGTTGGTGGTAGCTACTCCTAATAGAAGAAGGAAAATCTCTTCTGCACTGGGTTTAAGACAGGATGGCCACCACAATGATGATGGTGATGATGGTAGGTCAAAACAAAAATGAAAGGAGAAAAAAAGAACTTCTGTTTTAATTGCACAATGCAAAGCCTGCACACATTTACAGTGGAAACACCGTGTTTGAATGAATGAATGAATGAAAATTTATATATAGCGCATAAAAAACTTCCACACAAAACCTTGCGTGTTCACAACGCCAAACAGAAGCTACAAACAGTTTGAAGCTACAAACAGACAGATGATTCACTAGTAACAAAAATGACTGGAGTGAAATTTGATTTGCTTAGCTTTTGTTGGTAGCCAGGTCTTGGGGAAGGATGTAAACAAGTGATTGTAGTTCTTCAGCAATGCATTGGAGGTAAGCAAGTGATTGTAGTTCTTCAGCAATGCATTGTAGGTAAGCAAGTGATTGTAGTTCTTCAGCAATGCATTGTAGGTAAGTAAGTAAGTAAGTAGCTTGGGGTTTATTTACGCTCAGTCAACCAGGGTGGCGACATCAGAGTGAGACACATTTTGTCAGAACACATCATTGTTGTAGGATCCTTAGCCTTCTACAGACAAACACTGCAGCCAGGGTCGACGGACAAGGAGGAGAAAAAGCCCAAACACTGAACATACCAATCACACCCTGTGACATATCTCGTGTATAAATATCCACCAGCCATTGCTGTCATTCCAGCAAACTCCGTTGTGCATCACGTGTGTTTTCACGTGTGTCCTTGTTCCACAGCCTCAGTATCTCCCTGTGGAGCTTTCATGCTCACGTGCATTATTATGTTTACTTTTTGTCCTTGTCGAGTTATGCATACATATAACAACAAAAAATATATATATCTATATCAGTGTACATGTAGCCACTTTTATGTATACATAACTTTCCTGGTGTGCTTTTTACGCACCCTGTTTGCTTATTTTTGAATTGTTCCCATGATCTGACTTCCCTGTAAATTGCTGTTCTTTCTCCCTGTCTTTGTTAATGTTGCAAGTTGTGTTTACGAAATTCAATCAGAACTTTTGTTGATGGCCATATCCTCCTGTGTGTATTTGTATGTTTTGAAAAACTTGTTTTTGAAATCCATATGTCTTATCATCTGAGTTGGGGTACCTGTGGATGCAGAAGCTACAGTCCTCCTCACTGAGAATCCACAGCTGTTAAGAGTTCTTTCTGTAAACTTGGAGTAGGTCACAATGCTGTTTTTTTACATGCTTTGTCTTCCACCAGGAATTCCGGCTTTCTCATTTACACCTTCCTGGTTTAATCTTTTTTATTCCTCTCACTTCTCTTAGAAGAAAGTTATGTGTATTTATAAAAAGTGAACTGGACTCTAATTTGCAATTTTATGGATTGTTTTTCATCCTGATATGATCTTTGCAGTTCAGTGGACATTTAACATGCAGTAACTAATTGTTTGTTGTTCTTATGCATTTCAAAACTGAAATTGTATTGAAAAGTGTACTCACCATTAAAAATGACAAAGTAGGAACAGGGACACAAAACAGTTTTGACAAATGATCCAACTTTATCAGATAGTACTCAAACGACAACACAGAAGATGGATAGAGAGAAAAAAGAAAAAAGGGGGAAACAGCAAAGAAGCGGACAGACACTTACACAAGTAGACTTGTGTAACGTCAGGTTGTCTCCGGAGAGGCACTGGCAGGGACCGAGATCCCAGCAGGTGGGGGGATTATACCTAACGCTGTGCTGTGTCCGCCAGAATGAGATTTGAACATGCAGTGCTGATGTGAGAGTCCAGAGTGCTAACCATTAGACCACAGAGCTAACTGAAAAACAGGGATGCAGACAATTGTGTCCCCCCCCCCCATACTTGACAGAGTGTCTTGTTTGCTTCCATGATCTTTAGTGTCATTGTGTTAATTAGTGAAAGAGGTGTTACCCATGATAATAGGTAGATAGAAGTCTTGTGTCCCAAGGAATATTCACACCAAGACTCATGGTGGTATGTTCAGAGGTAGCGGTTCAGTAGGCAGTATGTTCAGAGGTAGAGTTTCAGTAGGCAGTATGTTCAGAGGTAGAGGTTCAGTAGGCAGTATGTTCAGAGGTAGAGGTTCAGTAGGCAGTATATTCAGAGGTAGAGGTGCAGTAGGCAGTAGGTTCAGAGGTAGAGGTTCAGTAGGGAGTAGGTTCAGAGGCAGAAGTTTTGTAGGGAGTAGGTTCAGAGGTAGAGGTGCAGTAAGTTCAGAGGTAGAGGCAGTGGGTTTAGAGGTAGAGGCTTAGTAGGGAGTAGTAGAGGTTTGTTAGGCAGTAGGTTCAGAGGTAGATGTTCATAGGCAGTAGGTTCAGAGGTAGAGGTGCAGTAGGCAGTAGGTTCAAAGGTAGAGGTGCAGTAGGGAGTAGGTTCAGAGGTAGAGGTGCAGTAGGGAGTAGGTTCAGAGGTAGAGGTGCAGTAGGGAGTAGGTTCAAAGGTAGAGGTGCAGTGAGCAGTAGGTTCAAAGGTAGAGGTGCAGTAGGGAGTAGGTTCAGAGGTAGAGGTGCAGTAGGGAGTAGGTTCAGAGGTAGATGTGCAGTAGGGAGTAGGTTCAAAGGTAGAGGTGCAGTAAGCAGTAGGTTCAAAAGTAGAGGTGCAGTAGGGAGTAGTTTCAGAGGTAGAGGTGCAGTAGGGAGTAGATTCAAAGGTAAAGGTGCAGTAGGGAGTAGGTTCAGAGGTAGAGGTGCAGTAGGCAGTAGGTTCAGAGGTAGAGGTGCAGTAGGTTCAGAGGTGCAGTAGGCAGTAGGTTCAAAGGTAGAGGTGCAGTAGGCAGCAGGTTCAAGATGTGAGATGTAACATGTTGCTGTCTGATGTGAACATTGTTGCTAATTAGTGGAAAAGGGAAATTATCTTTTTTCTTACAATAGAAACTGTCTCATACTGTTTTATACTGTAAAGTAACATGTGTATGCCTCAGATCTTTGTGCTACTAGTCACACTGGCTGTTCATCTCAAAATACATCCTTTTTTTTTCTCTCCAAATTTTCTCAGTTATACTTCCACCTGCTCTTGGGGTGTGCTTTTTTGTAAGCTTTTAAATCATCACTCACTTTTGTTTTTGCTCCTGTTTGTGTGTGATATATTTATATTACTGTCACCTTGTAAGCTTAGCGTTTATTCTCCTTGCTGCAGGTCAGGTAAAACAAGTTATTTTGACTGTCCAAAATGAATTCATGTGATAATCAATGTTCACATGTGTATCATTTTGGCACTAGCAGCTCTTAATATGTTTCCCATCTCTCCTCTCTCTCTCTCTCTCTCTCTCTCTCTCTCTCTCTCTCTCTCCTCCCTCCCCTTCTGTCTCATATGAATGTGACATTTACAGTGGACTAGGCATTAAATATCCCCCCCCCCACCCCCCCACCCAATTGTTTTCTCTCTTAATTATGGGTGTATACCTTTTATTTCATTCCTGTGAATAGGGTCTGTGATGCGTTTTCAGTTTGGTTCTCCTTTAATGCTTTGAAGAAATCTGAATTACACTCGGTATACATGCTTAGTGTGTCCGAGCGTACATACTTTATAGTGTGTTTAATGGATTGTAATGAGATGTTGCTCTTGACGAAAACCAATGAAATGGTGCAATAAAACAAAAATTTGCCAGTTGTAGTTGTTAACATATCTCTGCTTAACAGTACATACAGACATTATATTTTACTTGTGCATTGCAGTTTCAGTCTTTGTAAAAAGAAAGAAAGAAAAAATGTAAAATTTCTGCTTGGAAATGATGTTCAAAAATAATTTTGATCTGATCTAAAATGGCCATGAGTGACAGAATGTGATCTACGAATGTTGATTGTCCAATTTTACTGTCTTTCACAATATACTGAGCAGTTTTTGATTGGATCTCAAATGGCCAGTGACAGGGTGTGATCTTAAATGTTGAAAAATTGCAATCTTTTTCTGCTTTTTCTCCCTCAAGGCTAACAATTTAGTTCTGAAGAAAATTTGATCTACGAAAGGGTCCAAGTGTGTGTGCCAGTCAGTGTCAGAGTGCGGGTCAAAGCGCGCTTGCTAGTTGACAAATTAGGATCAACCTGTTTAGGCCACCTGCCATTAGTCAGGGCACCTGCCCCATGACATGGACCAAAGTGCACCAGCCAGTCATCGTGGGTCAGAGGGTGCTGGCCAGTTGACATGGGTCAAAGGACACTTGCCAGTCACCATGGGTCAGACAAAAAGCACCTGCTGCGTGGTGTGGACCAAAGTGACATGGGTCAAAGGAGGACACTTGCCGGTCACCATGGGTCAAACAAAAAAGCACCTGCTGCATGACCTGGACCAAAGTGCACTAGCCAGTCAATGTGGGTCAGGGTGCTGTCTGGTTGACATCGGTTGAAGAGTGCTTGCCAGATCTTTGACAGTGATTGATTTTCCCAAACTGGCTGTTTGACATGGGAGTTTTGTTGATTCTGTGACAGCTTTTTGACTGAAAGAATGGACCTGCTTGTTCTGTATATTCCTTTTTTTGTTGTTTTTGCTATTTTGCATTTGCTTGGATGAACATTTTAATTTCTTAAATTTTTGTTTTGATTCTCTTGTTGTTACTGTCAGACAGATTTGTTTAAATTCTTTCAGTGTTTTCCATGTCTTTATCGCTGTACCCATCTATCCACTTTTTGTGTGTGTGAATTACTTTTTTGTATCAAAAATCTGAAACGGAATGAGGCTCAGAGCACTCTGCAAAATCAACACACAAGGGAGTTCATCAGCGCTTGAAATACATAACACAAGTACAACAAAGACCTGAGTTGCCTAGGGTAACTCTCACCTGCATGCGTGTAAATACAAGGTACATAAACTCCACTAAACTCCTCTAAACGTACATCTGATGGAGTTTATGTACCTTGTATTTACACGCATGCCAGGTGAGAGTTACTGTAGGCGACTCAGGTCTTTGCTGTACTTGTGTTGCACATTTCAAGTGCTGATTAACTCCCTTTTTTTTTCTTTTTTTTG
Organism: Alviniconcha marisindica; assembly: GCA_018857735.1. NCBI lineage: Eukaryota > Metazoa > Mollusca > Gastropoda > Provannidae > Alviniconcha > Alviniconcha marisindica. The sequence goes on from JABMCL010000565.1 coordinate 529,665, forward strand.
TATCAAGTTTCAACTTCTGGAATAAATTTCCCTAAACCACCAAACATGTGGCATCTATATCCTCCTTTGGGTTTAGTCTCAAAAACGCATGTATTTGAAGAGCAAGTAGAAATTCTTTTCTTTCTGCACTCACAGTATTGCTGTGTGTGGCTGTGTAAGTGGTATCCGTTGATCATTGTAGGTATTGTGGGTATTGATCATGTGGTCTGATTGCATATTATCAGCGTAAATTGCCTGTAGATGTGTTTGACAGATTCTAGTTGCTGGATTACTGTTAAGGATGAAGTTCAGTGTTGATGTGGACTGACTGTCAGTTTGAGTATAACACTATATATTGTTCTTTGATCAAATGTGTCATTGTAGAGCGCCAGGGGAGGTGAATTTATGAATGAGTATCTGCTCAGCAAGGTTGAAATGTTACTGTTAGTATGTTATTGTGACTTGGTGTTTATTATTACCCCACCTTCCCTTGCTGAATGAAAAGCACATAAATGAATAGATCAGTAACTGACCTCCATTGCAACAGGACAAATCAGGCATAGGCATAAAAAAAATCCCAAAACAATCATAGCCATAAATAACCACTGAAAAGGGAGGGAGAGGGCAATGACTGCCCATGAATCTCAAAATGCAGATGTGTGGAATGTAAATTCCTATATCAAACACCCGGGAAGGGGAGGTGTGTGTGTTGGGTGGGGGGGGGGGGGGGGCAAGAGATGTTTACCAGTTTAAGACTCTTCCAGCTGCCTCCTTTTCAGTATTGCATGTCTCGTAGCTGCAATGCGCGTGCGTACTGTCATGTTTTTAAGTCCTTTCACTGATGCAGTTTCATGGCAATACAGTTTTTTTAAATATTTATTATACTTTTATATTTCAGCAGGATCAGGTATTTGGGAGACAGGGTGGGGCAAATTGTAGGTAGTTTTCCATCACAATTCTGCTGATTAGTTGACAGTACCCATGCACGGTAGCTGTACTTATACTGTTTATACAGCAGATCCCAGGTGAAAGTAGCTGTACTTTTTATAGAGCAGATCCCAGGTGAAAGTAGTTGTTCCTATACTTTTTATAGAGCAGATCCCAGGTGAAAGTAGCTGTACTTATACTTTTTATACAGCAGATCCCAGATGAAAGTAGCTGTATAATTCTTATAGAGCAGATCCCAGGTAAATGCCAGTTGCTGTGGGCAATGCCACATATGCTCGACCACACAGTTTGGGAAACATGCTCCTAAAGTTTAGTGCGGAAAGAGAGAAAAAACATGGCAGGATTCTGAAAAGTTCCGCTTTCAACCACTACGAAAATCCCTCAGTGCTGTTTACTTGCCAGATGCTGTCTGGGAGATTGTTCAATGCTTTTTTTGGCAGAGATTTTGACAGATATGTCTGCAGATTACAAACCACTAAATATCTGACACCGAGTCAGGACTTTCAAATGGGTTCACTTTTAAAGTTTATTGGGGAAAGAGAGAAAAGCATGTCAGGATTCTGAGAAGAATTCTGCTTTCAACCACTATCATGACTGTGGAAGTGCGTTTTACATGGCAGAGGCTGTCTGGGAGATTGTTGCATGGTTTTGGGGCTGAGGTTTTGACAGCTCTTTCTGCACATTAAAAACTGCTAAATATTTAACATTGAGGCAGGACTTTTTAAATGGGTTAACTTTTACCTGTGTTCCAGAATTGCCTGCTGTGTGCTGTTGTCTGGTGATCAAATTAGATAGTTGCATTATGTTTTTAAAATTTTCCAGAAATAGCTGCATTATGTTTTTTTTAATTTTCCAGAAAGCAAGACTGCCACACAGTTGTACATCTGTGCAAACAAAATACTGTGCTGCCTTTTTTTCTTTTCTTCTCCCATTGCAGTGACTTAATTCTCTAAGTAATGGCTTTAACTGAAGCAGGTGGAGGATTTATTATGGGATAGTTCGTTACATTCCACTTCTTTTATTGCTTCAAAGTTCATGTGTGTTGTGCTGTTTACCGCTTTATGTGATGCAAAATAAATATTATTGCTGCAGTATTTTGTATTACATTGCAGGTGTGTGTGTGAGTGTGTGGTGTGTGTGTCTGTGCATTCATGTGTGTGTGTGTGTGTGTGTGTGGTGTGTGTGTCTGTGCATTCATGTGTGTGTGTGTGTGTGTGTGTGTGTGTGTGTGAGAAAGAGAGAGAGAGGGAGAGTGTGCCTGGAGATAATGATAGTGGAAATGTCCTGAGGAAAAAAAAGCAAAACAAAGAGAGGGAGAGAGGTTGGGTTTGGTAAAAGCACTGCTAAGGAACACAATTTTTTTGTTTCACATTTCATCATACTCGCCAAATAATATCAACGAGAAACAAAAAATGTAACTGGATGACTTTTTATTGTGGAGTGACATATACTGGTCATACATTCTTCATCAGCTTCAGTACAAACAACTGCAGCACTAACAATAATTTCCAATTCTTTACATGCATACAGTTAAACACTAGTTGCATAACACAAACAAAATGCGCAGACTGCACATTAACAGGAGTGCACTCCTGGAGACGTAGATAGACGACAGCTGATGCATACTCAAAATTCAGAGAACTGAATAATTGTGTGCAACTACTGGAACTGGTCTGCAAATATTGCAAACAAAAGCCATTCCTTGTTAATGCAAAGATTAGTGCTGGCACGGACTGCATCGCCGGCAATAATACATCAAGAGGTTTCGCACTGTAACATGGATTTGATCACAAAAAGAAAATGCTTGTGATTTGCAAGACTGGAATAAACCACTCTTTGTCATGTGATTTCTGAAACGTCCGCATTATAAAGGGGTGGGTGAGTGGTGGTGTGGTGCAGGGGGGAGGTGGAGGGGGGCTCAGAGGTATCGTAAATGCCATCTGATAATTATGTATGCCCATGGAGGAGAAAATAATTTTCACAGTATCGCCAACGAGGTAACAAAATCTGTAAAATCAACACTTATTTTGCTTCAATTTTGTTTGTTTGTTACAACTCATAGCATTGTCATTACACTGATAGTCTGTGACTGGTGAACAGGGGTGAGTTTTAACTTGAAATTGCACCCCAAAAAAAGAAAGAAAAAATCCCCTGAAACTGCATGCAGCCCAACCCTTGAGTTTCCAATGTCATAATATTACAGTGAATAAGATGATCAATGCACAGAACAGTGAATAAATAAAATAATAAAAACAATAACACAAAATACTGCTTCTATTGAAAAAACAGAAAAATGCATGCAGAGAAGTTGCATATTAATTTTGCAAAGTATGAGAAAAGCTAGTGTCCAGATTTAAATTTTACAATTTTTTTGTGTTACAGTGTTACAGTCATATGGATAATGATACTAATTACAACCTTGAAAACAAAGCAGTAAAACTAAAAATATTCATCTGTTTTGGTTGTTTCTTGAATTTAATTTCTGTCAAATAAACATACGGTAATATGACTGTTCTAGAATTTATTTTGTTATTCTGTCAAATAAGCGTATGGTAATATGACTGTTCTAGAATTTATTTGGTTATTCTGTCAAATAAGCGTATGGTAATATGTCCTGCGCTGCGGCTAAAGATGTCCTGCTGACGAATGGCGGTGAATAAAACCTGTACAACCATTCATTTAAAATCTTTTGGTAAGCGCTCATTCAGTTTCATCGTTCAAACTGTCTGGAATTCACTGCCTGCCAGCCTGCAAACGTCTCCCCGTTCTGTCTCATTTGGAAACCCAGCTCAAGACTTTCCTCGTCTGAGGGAACCTGTGCTACTTCTTACCGGAGGGGAGGGAACCCTATGCAGCTGCAGATCAAACAGTATTATTTATGACAGCATTTCAACCTGTATGCGTAGTATAGCAGCAGTGCAAACGCACTGACACCTGGCTGGATGATAAACACACAGACAGTTTAGTCAGACCCTCCCTCCTGCTGAGATCCTTAAAACTGTGGATGCATTACGGGCAGCTAACGTAACACAGCCACAACCCTCTTTTTAAGACCAACCTAAATATGATGCAATGGTGGCCTAAAAAACAAAAAACAACAACAGGGGTGGTCCTTGGTGAGGGGTTTCCATGAAAGTACGAAGGAAAATTTTCAGAAATAGTTGTACAACCCCTTTCCTGCCTCGGGGATGTTGCTCAACATCACTCGCTGAACATTTTTCCCTGCTTGCTTCTGTGACGTCATATGTCAGCCTTGCCATGAGTTCCACTATTTTGTGAATCCCCACGCGTATCACAAACCGGCCTAAAATGAGTGTTTCTGGTCTGCCAAGACTCTCTTTGAGGCCACTGTTGGGAGGAACTAGAGCAATAGTTAGTTAGCCGGTTGCTGCTTTGAGCCCGGTCGGTCGACCGCACGAGGCTGTATCAGGGCTACAGAATCAGCAGCACCGATTCCCCAGCAGGCAAAGGGTTAAAACTAAGAGGGTGGGGGTGGTCTTTCAACCAAGACTTCTGCTGTACCACGTAACAGCCACACAATGATTGTGCAAATAAGCAAAATGTAGCAGGGTTGGAAGGGCGAATGGATAGGAGAGCATAACGCTGATGACCTCATCAAAGAGATGACTGTGTGAATATATGCAGCTGTCAGTTGATATCCAAGTAATGGGTTGTTATTGTTAATTTTTTTATTTTTTTTTTTTTTTTTTGGGGGGGGGGGGGAGGTGGTCTTTTGAAATTGATCAGTTTTGATTGACAGCAACATGCTCACAGGCAGTGAGGTGAACAAACCTGAGGAGGAAGTGGTGGATCAAAAGCAGATAAAAAAGCACGTTGCGTTTCTTTGACGGCAGAATAAGCACTCTGTTCACTGGACATATTCTTGTTTGTGATATCCACTTTTAGCCCCGTCGGTTTGCAGTCCTTGCCATGTGTGTGTGTGTGTGTGTGTGTGGAGGGGGGATGGGGGGGGGGGGGGGGGGAGGGAGGCACCGTCCAATTTATCTGATAGTGACAGAGTAGTTCTCAACTTACTTCCAATTGATTTGATGTACATGCCTTATTAAAAAAAAAAAAAGGCTTTATGTCAGACATTCAGTTCTGTGTTGAATATATTCAACCCACACTTATATATACATACAAATTATATATATAATCTCTCTCTCTCTCTCTCTCTCTTATATATATATATACATATACCTGTACATGCATCTATGGTCAAATATACACATCTACTGTCAAAGTTTACATACACTGGCAGGAAAAATCTTTCACGCTAAATGCTATACATGTTAGTGCACAAAAAATGGATAAGGTAACTGCTCTCTTGAGTAATAACATAATCTTGGCAGGGTGTGGCTTACAAGTACTGTATTTTTCTCACAAGTAAGTGTTGGAAAGACATGCACACACACACACACACACACACACACACACACACACACATCCACACACACACACACACACACACACACACACTACACAGACACACACACACACACACACACACACACACACACACACACACACACACACACACACACACACACACACACACACACACACACACACACACACACACACACACACTACACACACACACACACACATGTACGGTACTTATCATGACTAAACACCATGTGAAGCGTGACCAACATTCTGTGACGTTGCCCTCATGAATAAGTCCTACATTTTTTCTCTTACTAAGTTACTGCTGGATGCTGTGGTCCCTTATTCCAGCTGGGCAAGGTCTTAGCCACTACCGTTACCAATTTTTTAAAGTTTTAAATCTGAAACAAAAATGACTGCCAGGCCAGCATTCTAAAACACGATCCAAGTACCCAAACGCATGAAAAGGTTAAAAAAAACTTCCGAAACACTGGACACCAAACCAACATAACAAAACAGCTCCACCAAAGGCAGATCAGCATCCTACATCCCATTTCCCCCGTTTAACTGTTGTTTAAGTATTGTTGTGAAAAAGGGCCTTACCCCCAAAGTTCGCATGCTGTTTATTGTCACAATAAACAGCGTTTTTTTTAACCTTTCATGTGTTTGGATCTCATTATCGCTACAACCCGAGACCCAGTGCTGCCATTCGCCAACGCTCTTGCGGCGTTGCAAGCTTTAGTCTACTGGCAGCACTCTTTGGCATTACCTATACAACCTGAGGCCCAGTGCTGCCTACTGGCAACACTCTTATTACTCTGCAAACCTTGCCCACTGCCAGCACTCTTTGCCATTACTGATCAAATCCAAGACCTAATCCGGCGAACTGGCAACACTCTTATTACTCTGCAAACCTCACCTACTGGCAACACTCTTTGCCACTACGGATAAAATCCAAGGCCCAGCGCTGCCTACTGGCAACACTCTTACTGCTCTCCAAACCTCGCCCACTGCCAGCACTCTTTGCCCTGACTGATACACCCTGAAACCCAACACTGCCTACTTAGCTCAGCGGCAGCACTCACTGCCGTTACTGATACACCTGAGAAACAGTGCTGCCGATTGCAAACACTGTTGCTAGTAATATTACTTTGCAAGCTCGGCACACTGGCAGCGTTCTCTGCCATCACCACTACGCCCCAAGACCCAACACTGCCTACTAGCGACATTCGTACTACTTTGCAAGCCTGCAGCCTACCGGCAACACTCTTTTAAAGCATGGGCCACACGAGGCCTTGCAAAACCCTGCTTGCAAAAGCCAAAGCTCTGGATTGGCAGCCTGCATGCTGCATGATGAGTTACATGGTGCTTGCCACTCACCCAGATATTTACACCAGGTCAGTTCAAAAAGCTGCCTCATCCACCTTATGTTACCCGGACACACACAAAAATAAATGGTGCCCTGCACGGTGGCAATTCCGGCGCCTAGGGAGAAGATGAACTCTGCCGTGGCAGTCACTTTGGAATTTACGTAACAAAGGCAATCAAAGAGGCTACCATTTTGTTTGACCTCAAGGTTTCAAGGTTTTATTGAGCTTTTGGCCCCTGGGGGCTAGAAAGCGAAGTTACATTTGCACACGACATTTCTTAATTCCTTAATGACATGACCTTTCAGTCCAGCTTTTCACCTCTCTGTGCTGATTGGTCGGAAGCATGCTTTCCACCTGCAGATATACAGCGTCTTCTAAACTCTGCAATGTGCTTTCGGTCCGCAGCAGAAAAATCTGAGGACGTGCTGTGCTGCGTGTTGTGAATGTAATCACACAATCAAGTTGCGAACTGGAAAGCATGGTGTGGCTTGGCCTTTAGCTCAGTACTGCCTGCAACACTCTCTCTACTTTGCCAGCTGCCTATCTGCAACAAGTTCAGTTATGTGTGTTGCTGACTGCCTGTTGCTCACACTTTTGTGCTTTTCTGCAGGCCTGCTGACAACGCTTTTAACGCATTGCCTGAAGCACCTTGCAGCAACGTGTTCAGTCATGTGTGTTGCTGAAACTCTGTACTTGTCTGGATGCCCGCTGACAACCATCCTAATGCGTTGTCTGAAGCACCTCGCAGCAACATGTTCGGTCATGTGTGTTGCTGAAACTCTTTGTGCTTGTCTGGATGCCTGCTGACAATGCTTTTAACACACTGCCTGAAGCATCTATCAGCAACATGTTTGGTCATGTGTGTTGCTGAAACTCTGTACTTGTCTGGATGCCTGTTGATGACACTCTTAACGCGTTGCCTGAAGCACTTATCAGCAACATGTTCTGTCATGTGTGTTGCTGAAACTCTTTGTGCTTGTCTGGACGCCTGCTGACAACGCTTTTAACACATTGCCTGAAGCATCTCTCAGCAACACGTTTGGTCATGTGTGTTGCTGAAACTCTGCACTTGTCCGGATGCCTGTTGACGACACTCTTAACGTGTTGCCTGAAGCATCTAGCAGCTACATGCCCAGCTATGTGTGTGGCCGACTGCCCGTTGCTGACACTCTTTGTGCTTGTCTTGCCCGTTGCTGACACTCTTTGTGCTTGTCTTGCCCGTTGCTGACACTCTTTGTGCTTGTCTTGCCCGTTGCTGACACTCTTTGTGCTTGTCTTGCCTGTTGCTGACACTCTTTGTGCTTGTCTTGCCTGTTGCTGACACTCTTGTGCTTGTCTTGCCGTTGCTGACACTCTTTGTGCTTGTCTTGCCGTTGCTGACACTCTTTGTGCTTGTCTTGCCCGTTGCTGACACTCTTTGTGCTTGTCTTGCCCGTTGCTGACACTCTTTGTGCTTGTCTTGCCTGTTGCTGACACTCTGTGTGCTTGTCTTGCCTGTTGCTGACACTCTGTGTGCTTGTCCGGAGGCCTGCTGACAATGTTCACTCTTAACGCATCATCATCTGCTGCCCATCAGCAACCTTCTTCACATTTTTCCATCTTGAGTCTGCTGGTGACCAGCAGCCTATATATACGGTGGGTGGCAACATTCTCAGCCAGGTGTTACCCAGTAACAAAAAGACAGTTTCCATGCCAGTCCAAAAAGAACAAACGCTGAAGAAGAGAAGACGAACGAAAATCTTTAAAATGAAAGACCAATGCTAGGAAAGAAAGAGAGAGACACAATCTCCCATGCAAACCCACAGGGGCAACACAGTCTCTGAAATGCAGTTGCTGGGGTTGTTGTTTTTCCACACACCTCTGGAAGCAAGATCAAGTCCTGCAACATCACACACACACACACACACACACACACACACACACACACACACACACACACACACACACATACACACACACTCACACACCTTCTGCAAGGCTTTTTCTGTCTTCAGTATTCCCTGCAGCTTACAAAGAAATGTGTGCCATCAACAAGGCTTTCAGCATCAGAGCCACGACCAGCAGACACTGACAGGCGTTATCACAGGGGAAAAAACCCTCACTTCCACAATGACCTGAACGCAGAGCTGGTAACAAAATCCTTGCTTCAACTGGGATATGTACATATATATATATATATATCCCGAAAAACACAACCCCCTCACCCCCGTCCCCCAACACTCCTCAAAAAACAGCGACAGCCGAGGTGCAGAAACTCAGGCTGAACCACGCCTTCGTCCACCGCTGAGGTCCGCTAGCAACACGCGATCTTCCGCCCGGCAGGCAGGAGCCAGGGAGTGTGCGCGCTCTTCCACGAAAGACTTCATGTTGCGCTGTGTTGTGCAGAGCTGTGAGTTTTCGCCCTTCATCAGGATGCCTGTTTCCCTGGCTCTGGTGTGTGCCGCTTGAGCTGCGCGCCCGACAGCACAGGCTGGCGACTGCGGCCAGGGCTGGGGGACCGGGAACGGATGCTGCAGCGAGGGTTACCCTGAGACTCCTGCAACAGCAACATCAAGGACACACCCTGAGACTCCTGCAACAGCAACATCAAGGACACACCCTGAGACTCCTGCAACAACATCAAGGACACACCCTGAGACTCCTGCCACAGCAACATCAAGGACACACCCTGAGACTCCTGCAACAGCAACATCAAGGACACACCCTGAGACTCCAGCAACAACATCAAGGACACACCCTGAGACTCCGGCAACAACATCAAGGACACACCCTGAGACTCCAGCAACAACAGCAACAAGGACACACCTGTGACTCCAGCAACAACAAGGACACACCCTGTGACTTCTGCAACAACAGCAACAAGGACACATCCTGAGACTTATGCAGCAACAGCAACAAGCACACCCTGAGACTCCAGCAACGAGGACACACCCTGTGACTCCAGCAACAACAGCAACAAGGACACACCCTGTGACTTATGCAGCAACAGCAACAAGGACACACCCTGAGACTCCAGCAACAAGGACACACCCTGTGACTCCAGCAACAACAGCAACAAAGACATACCCTGAGACTCCAGCAACAACAGCAACAAAGACATACCCTGAGACTCCAGCAACAACAGCAACAAGGACACACCCTGTGACTTATGCAGCAACAGCAACAAGGACAAACCCTGAGACTCCAGCAACAACAGCAACAAAGACATACCCTGAGACTCCTGCAGCAACAGCAACAAAGACATATTTTTGAGTCCTGCAACAAGAGCTTCAAGGACAAACCCTGAGACATCTGCAACAACAACAATAAGAACAAATCCCGAGACTCCTGCAACAGCAGCAACAAAGACAAACCCCGAGACTTGCAACAGCAGCAACAACAAAGAGAAACTCTCAGAAAGCCCTGCAGCAACATCAAAGGCAAACAGTAAGTCATAAACATATAAACAAACAACTCTGGATTCAGACTAGGCGTTAGTCTGCTAGTTTATAAATCTACTTAATATGTGATGTCCAGCCTACAGTGGAGGTGAAATCAGGGCAGGGAAAAAAATCCATCATATCAGCAGAAGGAAAAAGTCAAACCACCGTTACACCAAATACACAGCTGTGTGTTTACAGAGGATTTGGAAAAGCTGAAGTTGTATCTGGAAAGGCAGAAACATAAGCAAATAAAAACAAAAAACAAAAAACAAGTCAGAACCCCTGGCAGCAGGAAAAGCAGACAAATATACATATTCGGACCCAGTGCCGGTTTTAAAGGGAAAGCTCTCTTAGCTCTGGGCTCTCCACAAAAGGTACATACATTTCTGCATCCTCAGTACCATGTACCATTGCTTACTACCTAGAAAAATTGTATCATGAAATCTCCTAGTCGAGTGTTACCTGAATGAAAAAATGACAACTGATTTGGGATAAAGAGGACGCTAGTTTTTCTCCACAAGGAGAAACAGAAGAAAAATGCGCAAGGTAACTTTATTTCAGCTGATGAGGATGTTCGACTTCATCATCTCACTGACATCTGGTCAATACGCAACAAAGATTTTTCACACAACACCTGGACACCCCTACAATCCAGCCACTACCAGAACCGTGTCTCAAACAACGAGCTCTGAGTCATTAAGAATGGTCAGTTTGATTATGCATCGTGTGCTCATTGTATTCACTTGGGCTGACTACTTTACTCCCTTTCTGTACTTTTGCTATTGGAGCAAGGTACCAGAATCCGAGACTGATGTAACAAACAAAACAAGAACAACAAAAACACCTCAAAACAACCACACACTTACACACACACACACACACACACACACACACACACACACACACACACACACACACACCACACACTCAATTAAAATAGAAAAAAAAAGCAAAAACAAAAAAGAAGCAAATTTTAAAAAAAGAACGAGGAAAAAAGGGCATTACCAATGAACTAGTACAGAGATCACTCCTGAACAGACAAAAGACAAAAGACATTTTGTATTATCCAAAGGTGTTCTGTGCCTCAAAAAAAAGAAGGTAACATACAAAGAAAGACCTGTCTTTTTATGTCAAAGCAGAAATGTATAGTGAAAAATATTACAAATGATGGTCTATGTTTCATAGCTTTCTCTGCATTGCAGAAATATCTGAATGTGTCAGTTGATAATAATATTAACAGCAAACATGAGATGAGTTTGCTCTTTTTAATCAGTCAGTTGTCAAGGGATAATACGCAAAATATATAGTTACTATACTGATATTTTATCTTTATACCTGCGAGAAACGAAAAGTAAAACAGAAATCATGTGGCTATTAGTATTGCTTATAGCGCTATATTTAAAACAAAAATATGGTTCATAGTCACATCACTCCCAAACAAACTCATTTCAGGGGTGGGGGGGGGGGGGGGGGGGGGGGGGGGGGGGGGGGGGGGGGCTGGTGGAAGAGCTGGTATTATTTTAAAGGCTAAGACAGAACATCTCTGCAGGTGTGTATTGGGGAGCTGATCAACCTCTTTGCACAACCACCCCCAAAAAACAGCACAGTGCCAGCTAAACATAGCCAAGACTAAAGTTGCCTCATACAAGGGGTCTCAGTGATTTCACTATAACAAAATTAGACCATAATGCAGCATTCTACAAAGGGTCTTGAAGGTCTTTGACGGTCTGAGTACGCTGCCAGTGGCTCAGACGGTTACAGTCAGCATGTTTGACCAATCAGATTTATCACCATCACTGGAGGGCAAAGAGTTTGATCTCTGTAAGGACTGGTCAGTTTTCACCTCTAATATGTGACCCTGATTTTCAAGTTAGGCTGCCAAGAGGTTTTCTGCCCAGATTTTGGTCTGCGTCCCCCTCTGCTAGAAAAAGGCCCATCTGCCTGCAGTTCCAGACTGACAGACCTGAATACAGAAGGACTTCAGTCAGTGACTGTCTGTACAATTCACATTCACATTAGACCTCAGATGTTTCCTTTCCTGTTCTTCTTCTTTTTCTTCTTCTCTTTTTAAAAAAGCAAACCAACTTAGATTACATCAGTAACTGTTCATAAGTTTTAAAGCTCCATCTGTACATGCCAGTTGCGATGCTTGTAGTGCATGTGCTTTAAACTATTGTTATTCAATTTATTGTTATTATTGTTTTTATGTAGCTATGTCTATTCCTCACTAGACTGGTATGGGGCTCCTGTAAACAACCCCACCCCTACCCCTATCCCCAGCCCCATGTTGTGCAAAGTGTATAGAGCATAGCCATCCTAGCCACCAGAAGTACACTGTACAAAAGCTATTAATTATTATTATTATTATCATAAGCAGCAGTCTAGCACCCAATGGCGGCTGGCGTCACTTGGCCTCCTGCCCTGCGGAGCTAAGGGCTGGCACTCAGCGATGATTCCAGCACTTACAATAGCCGTCACCATTACTGATTCACCTCTAAGACTCCGCAAAGGAGAAAATGTGCACAATCTGAATGGGGCTCACTAACTCAACTACAACTACAAGGCTGAAATAGTTTTCTACAAAAGGGGTCGCGCTGATTCAACTATAAGCATGAGCTTTACAAAATACAAAATAAAATCCAACAAAGGGTTTTACTGATTTAACTATTGGAATGAAGTAGCTAAACAGTCAGGCTACAGAGGGTTTAACTAATTTAACAACCAGGCTGAAATAGCTAAACATTTCTACAAAAGGGTCTTCCTGATTCAACTACAAGACTGACGAAGCTGAACACCCTTACAAACTACAAAGGGTCTCACTGATTCAGTGACAAGGCTGAAATAACAACACACTCCTACAGAGGTTCTTACTGATTCAGCAACAAGGCTAAAACAATTAAGCTTTCCCACAAAGGGTCTCGCCGATTTAACCATAACCGAAGTAGCTAAACATTCCTGCAAACGGTCTTACAGCCTCAACCACAAGGCTTAAACAGCTAAATATTCAACTACAAGGCTGATGCAGTCGAACAGTCCCACAAAGGGTCTTACTGATTCAACCACAAGGCTTGAAATACCTAAGCATTTCCACAAAGGGTCCAACTGCAAGACTGATGCAGCTTGCTGAACATCCCAATAAAGGGTCTTACTGATTCAGCTACAGACTTGAGGCTGAAGCGGCTAAACATTTTCACAAAAGATTTAGTTCCAAGACTTAAGTAGTTGAAGATTCCAACAAAGGGTCTTACTGATTTAGCTCCAAGACTGTAAGTAGCTGAAGATTCCCACAAAGGGTCTTACTGATTCAGCTACAGGACTTTAAGTAGCTAAACATTCCCACAAAGGGTCTTACTGATTCAGCTACAGACTTGAGGCTGAAGCGGCTAAACATTCCCACAAAGGGTCTTACTGATTTAGTGTCCAGAGACTTAAGTAGCTGAAGATTCCAACAAAGGGTCTTACTGATTTAGCTCCAAGACTGTAAGTAGCTGAAGATTCCAATAAAGGGTCTTACTGATTTGGCTCCAGGACTGTAAGTAGCTGAAGATTCCAACAAAGGGTCTTACTAATTCAGCTACAGACTTTAGGCTGAAGTGGCTAAACATTCCCACAAAGGGTCTTACTGATTCAGCTACAGACTTGAGGCTGAAGCGGCTAAACATTCCCACAAAGGGTCTTACTGATTCAGCTACAGACTTGAGGCTGAAGTGGCTAAACATTCCCACAAAGGGTCTTACTGATTTGGCTCCAGGACTGTAAGTAGCTGAAGATTCCCACAAAGGGTCTTACTGATTCAGCTACAGACATGAAGGCTAAACATTCCCACAAAGGGTCTTACTGATTCAGCTACAAGACTGAAGTGCTAAACATTCCCACAAAGGGTCTTACTGATTTAGCTCCAGACTGTAAGCGGCTAAACATTCCCACAAAGGGTCTTACTGATTTAACTCCAAGACTGTAAGTAGCTGAAGATTCCCACAAAGGGTCTTACTGATTCAGCTACAGACATAAGGCTGAAGTGGCTAAACATTCCCACAAAGGGTCTTACTGATTTAACTCCAAGACTGTAAGTAGCTGAAGATTCCCACAAAGGGTCTTACTGATTCAGCTACAAGACTGTAAGTGGCTAAACTTCCCACAAAGGGTCTTACTGATTCAGCTACAGACATAAGGTTGAAGCGGCTAAACATTCCCACAAAGGGTCTTACTGATTCAGCTACAGACTTGAGGCTGAAGCGGCTAAACATTCCCGCAATGGGGCTTACTGATTTAGCTCCAAGACTGTAAGGATGAAGCAGCTGAAGATTCCTACAAGGGGTCTCACTGATTCCACTACAAGACTGAAGCAGCTTCCTACAAAAGGTATCACTGATTCAACTATATACAACTATATACAGCAAAGCCTACGAAGAGGTCTGATTCCACTATGACCTGTACAAGGCTGAAATTGCTTCCCGCAGAGGGTCTCACTGATTCCACTACTTGCTACAGCAGATGAAATGAGACGGATCAGCGAGGCTAGCTACCGCACACTCAGGTGAGGATGCTGCAATGAGATAAATATGGTGAGCAGACTTGACTGACCCACGACTTGTCTCAGGTAAAGCCATGAGGGATGAAGTGATTAAACTGATGAAGTAATGTAGCAAAGGTAATGGGGAAGGAGACCGAGGAAGTGATGAGCCATGTGGGTCTCTGAGGGATAAGACGCTGGTGAAAAGATTAAATAAATGAACTGCGGAGTCAGCCGAGGAAGTGATGAGCCATGTGGGTCTCTGAGGGATAAGACGCTGGTGAAAAGATTAAATAAATGAACTGCGGAGTCAGCTAGTAACTGGATTGGAACATCTGTCAACTGCACCAGATGCTGGTGAAAAGATGAAGTAAATGAACTGCGGAGTCAGCTAGTAATTGGACTGGAGCATCTGTCAACTGCACAAGATGCTGGTGAAAAGATGAAGTAAATGAACTGCGGAGTCAGCTAGTAATTGGACTGGAGCATCTGTCAACTGCACAAGATGCTGGTGATAAGATGAAGTAAATGAACTGCGGAGTCAGCTAGTAATTGGACGGGAGCATCTGTCAACTGCACAAGATGCTGGTGAAAAGATGAAATAAATGAACTGCGGAGTCAGCTAGTAATTGGATTAGAACATCTGTCAACTGCATAAGACGCTGGTGAAAAAATGAAATAAACGAACTGAGGAGTCAGCTGGTAACTGTATTGGAACATCTGTCAACAGCATTAGATGATGGTGAAAAGATGAAATAAACGAACTGAAGAGTCAGCTAGTTATTGGATTGGAGCATCTGTCAACTGCACAGGGTCACATTAGGAAGAAAGACTGATAAACTGATGAGACAAATGAAGTGGGGAGACTAATACATAATGTGACAAATGAAAGTCTGATTAACTGATCAGACAAAAAAACTGAAGTAATGAGACAACCAAAGTTAAGACCAAAAAAGTTGAGAGACTGATAGAGTCAGGAGACAAATGAAGTTCAGAGATTGATGAAATGCTGACACAAATGAGGTTAATGAAGTTAAGAGATTGATGAAACAGTGAGACAGGTAAGTTTAGAGACTGATGAAATGAGAAAAATGAAGTTCAGAGACTGATGAAATGATGAGATAAATGAAGTTCAGAAACAGATGAAATAATGAAACAAATGAAGTTGAGAGACTGATGTGTCAGGAGACAAATGAAGTTAAAAGATTAACGAAATGATGACAGAAATCAAGTTAAGACTAACAACAGGCTGGTGGAATGATGAGACAAATGAAATCAAGAGACTGGTGAAATGATGGGCTGAAGGAAGTTGAGAGACTGATAAAGTTTGGAGACAAATGAAGTTAAGAGACTGATAAAAAATGGTGGCATGAATGAAGTCAAGAGACTGATCAAGTCTGGAAACAAATGAAGTTAAGAGACTGATAAAAAATGGTGGCATGAATGAAGTCAAGAGACTGATCAAGTCTGGAAACAAATGAAGTTAAGATGAAATGATGAGAAAATGGAAGCTAAGAGACTGACGAAATGGTGAGACAAATGAGGTTTTAGAGACTGATGCAGCAGTGAAACAAAGGAAGCTGAGACACTGCCGTGAAGTGATAATTAAGACACATGCAATACGAAGACTGGTGAAGAGAAGAGACTAACCGAAACTAATGAAGTATGAGGACATGAAAAGATGATCAGGACAAATTTCCGTGGAGATCAAAGAAGTGAAATAATCAATGAAAAGACAAAGCTAGCGAAACGATGAGACTAATCAAGTGAGGAAACTGACGAAGCAAGGGAACTTAATGGGAGAGAAAAAAGTTGTTTTTAAAACAGCAAACGCAGAAGTGAACAGACCCATAATAAAAAGCAAATCCACAATCACAAGAGACGGAAAAAATAAGGAGACTGACAAAGCATTAAGACCCACAAAGCGATGAGACTATGTGTGGTGGTGACTGATTAAGTGACAATAAAACCAACGGCTGCAGCCAAGCGAAAAGTGTTCTTCAGCACCAACTTGCGCAATGCTACGGGTGAAAATTCAGGTGCACACCTGGAAAAAAAAATGGTTTTCTACCCAAGCAGTTAAAGAAAAAAGAAGAAGAAAAAAAAAGAAAAAAAAAGGTACTGGTAAACCCACACACACATGTACCTGCTGTGAGCTATGGTTTGAGTGAAGAGACCTAGAATGAAAGAAGGAAGAGAACAGGAAGTGGATTAGGCACGGATCCCATTGACGAAGGCTAACGTAGATTTAAAACCAGCACACAACCAAGATGCATCACTTGCTTTTACTATGATGGCAAACAGAGCTTTATGCAGTGAATGAAATGACAGTCAAACCTGCATGAAAATGACAGTCAAACCTGCAGGCAACTGTGACAAAAGTTCCAAGAATTTTGGGCCACAACTTCACAGCTGACTAGTTGTGTCAAAATGAGGCTGCTGCTGGATAATTCAGATTTATAGAGAAAGGCATCATTTACCCATTCTTTTTCTTCTCTTTTTAGTTATCTTTGGCTTTGCTTGTTTTTATTCTTCCAAGTGCCAGTTTTAATAATGCACACAAACCCATAAACTGAAAATCCTCAGAATAAATAAATACCTGACTTGAATCAAAGCTTCCATGAAATGTGATCAACATNTTTCCCCCCAACATCCTGCACATATTTCAGCTAGAGGGCCCACCATGTGCATACACATTTCAGCTAGAGGGGCCACCTTGTGCATACACATTTCAGCTAGAGGGGCCACCTTGTGCATACACATTTCAGCTAGAGGGCCCACCTTGTGCATACACATTTCAGCCAGAGGGCCCACACTGTGCATACACATTTCAGCCAGAGGGCCCACACTGTGCATACACATTTCAGCCAGAGGGCCCACACTGTGCATACACATTTCAGCCAGAGGGCCCACCTGTGCATACACATTTCAGCCAGAGGGCCCACATTGTGCATACACATTTCAGCCAGAGGGCCCACACTGTGCATACACATTTCAGCCAGAGGGCCCACCATGTGTATACACATTTCAGCCAGAGGGCCCACACTGTGCATACACATTTCAGCCAGCGGGCCCACCTGTGCATACACATTTCAGCCAGAGGGCCCACCTGGTGCATACACATTTCAGCCAGAGGGCCCACCTGATGCATACACATTTCAGCCAGAGGGCCCACCTGGTGCATACACATTTCAGCCAGAGGGCCCACCTGATGCATACAATTTCAGCCAGAGGGCCCACACTGTGCATACACATTCCAGCCAGAGGGCCCACCTGGTGCATACACATTTCAGCCAGAGGGCCCACACTGTGCATACACATTTCAGCTGGAGGGCCCACACTGTGCATACACATTTCAGCCAGAGGGCCCACCACCTTGTGCTAGAGTGGCCATCAATGGCTAAACCTTTTGAGCTGGAGGGCCCACCCTGTGTATACACATTTCAACTAAAGGGCCCATCATGTGCATACACATTTCAAATGTGCCCCGCCCCCGCCCCCCCACCTTTCACATCCCCTCACCCCCCCAACCATTAACAGGCACAACAAAGCTGAATCACAACACAGACAGAACACCGGCAGCTAATCGGGGACAAGAGGAACACATTCTACTTTGAATGAAGATTGCCCAGTGACAACCATTCTCCAACACAGTTCACCGGCATGGCTGCAGGGAGATAACTCACCTGGGGACTGGACACCTCCTCCCTCCGCCCACCTGCTATTCCTCCTCCGCTGGCCATTTCCTGAAAGAGAAGGGCAACAGCATGGAAAATAGCAAAACAAGAACTCAAGGTATATTGTGTGGGTTTCCTTGAGTGGTGGACATCTGAGGAGAGATCCACCCCTCTTTTAAGACAACTTTCACTTGAATTTCTCCCTGGTCTAAAAAGGGTGTCCCCAACACATCCCAAGATAGGTGGGACAGGGCTGGGCCTCTGGTGCTTCCACTATTTCCAGACCACTGCAATGGGTCTAGGCTCCTGGTTACAGCCACCGTATCTACAACAGGTAGGACTGGGCTTGGGCCAAGTTACTTCCACTGTTTTTGCGAGTGGTAGGACAGGGTTAGGCCCTGGTTACAGCCACTGTTTTTACGAGTGGTAGGACAGGGCTCGGCCCATGGTCACAGCCACTGTCTTTGCAAGTGGTAGGACAGGGCTCGGCCCTGGTCACAGCCACTGTCTTTACAAGTGGTAGGACAGGGCTCGGCCCTGGTTACAGCCACTGTCTTTACGAGTGGTAGGACAGGGTTAGGCCCTGGTTACAGCCACTGTCTTTACTAGTGGTAGGACAGGGTTAGGCCCTGGTTACAGCCACTGTCTTTACTAGTGGTAGGACAGGGTTAGGCCCTGGTTACAGCCACTGTCTGTTTCTAGTGGTAGGACAGGGCTTTGGCCTGGTTACAGCCACTGTCTTACAAGTGGAAGGACAGGGCTTTGGCCATGGTTACAGGGCCCCTGTCTGTTTCAAGTGGTAGCACAGGGCTAGGCCATGGTTACAGGGCCCCCGTCTTTACGAGTGGTAGGACAGGGCTAGGCCATGGTTACAGCCACTGTCTTTACAAGAGGTAGGACAGGGCTTTGGCCCTGGTTACAGGCCACTGTCTTTACTAGAGGTAGGACAGGGTTAGGCCCTGGTTACAGCCACCGTCTTTTTCGAGTGGTAGGACAGGGTTAGGCCCTGGTTACAGCCACTGTCTTTACTAGAGGTAGGACAGGGCTCGGCCCATGGTTACAGCCACTGTCTTTACTAGAGGTAGGACAGGGTTAGGCCCTGGTTACAGCCACTGTCTTTACTAGTGGTAGGTCAGGGTTAGGCCCTGGTTACAGCCACTGTCTTTACTAGTGGTAGGACAGGGTTAGGCCCTGGTTACAGCCACTGTCTTTACTAGAGGTAGGACAGGGTTAGGCCCTGGTTACAGCCACTGTCTTTACTAGTGGTAGGACAGGGTTAGGCTCTGGTTACAGCCACTGTCTTTACTAGAGGTAGGACAGGGCTAGGCCCTGGTTACAGCCACTGTCTGTACTAGTGGTAGGACAGGGCTCGGCCCATGGTCACAGCCACTGTCTTTACAAGTGGTAGCACAGGGTTCGGCCCTGGTTACGGCCACCGTTTTTACGAGTGTTAGGACAGGGTTCGGCCCTGGTTACAGCCACCATTTTTACGAGTGGTAGGACAGGGTTCAGTCCATGGTTACAGCCACTGTCTTTACTAGTGGAAGGACAGGGCTAGGCCCTGGTTACAGCCACTGTCTTTACAAGTGGTAGGACAGGGCTTGGGCCAAATTACATCCACTGTATTTACAAAAGCTAGGACCAGGCTTGGGCCAAGTTACATCCACTGTATTTACAAGCGGTAGGACAGGGCTATATTTAAAACCCCTGGTTCCACTGTATTTTAAAAGAAGTAGGACAGGGCTATATTTAACGCCCCTGGTTCTACCATATTTACAAGAGGTAGGACAGGGCTATATTTAAAGCCCCTGGTTCCACTGTATTTACAAGTGGTTGGACAGGGCTACATTTAAGGCCCCTGGTTCTACCACATTTACAAAAGGCAGGATAGGGCACTGTTTCACATGAAGAAGGACAGGGCTAGGTCCCTGGTGCCACTTGCATATTTACAGGATAGCCACAACAAGGCTAGGCCCCTGGTCATTTAAAAAGAGGTAGGACAGGGTTAGGCCACTGGTTATTTAAAGAGGTAGGATAGGGCTAGGCCACTGGTTATTTAAAAAGAGGTAGGACAGGGCTAGCTAGGCCACTGGTTATTTAAAGAGGCAGGACAGGTCTAGGCCACTGGTTATTTAAAGAGGTAGGACAGGGCTAGGCCACTGGTTATTTAAAAAGAGGTAGTACAGGGCTAGGCCCCTGGTTATTTAAAAAGAGGTAGTACAGGGCTAGGCCCCTGGTTATTTAAAAAGAGGTAGTACAGGGATAGGCCCCTGGTTATTTAAAAAGAGGTAGGACAGGGCTAGGCCCCTGGTTATTTAAAAAGAGGTAGGACAGGGATAGGCCCCTGGTTATTTAAAAAGAGGTAGGACAGGGCTAGGCCCTTGGTTATTTAAAAAGAGGTAGGACAGGGCTAGGCCCCTGGTTATTTAAAAAGAGGTAGGACAGGGTGAGGCCCCTGGATGCACTGTCTGTTGTTGCACAAGCCGGCTACACTCACCTCAGGGGCGGGGCTTGGCTGGGAGTCTGGCGGTCGGGAGGGCAGGAGGGCGTGGAAGGAGGCATTGCGTCGCACACTGCTGCTCCCCTTCTTGCTGCCGCCTTCCATGATGATGGGGCTGTGCGTGGGGCGGCTGGTCATCTGGTCGGAGCTGTACCCTGAGGTGGTCAGCGGTCGCTGATCGGAGGGACTCCTGAAACAAAAGCTGAGCTTGCAAGGGACCGCTGACCTATCAGGCTGTGTGCATACCACACTGTCAAATCCTCTAGTCAAAGAACACAATAAAAAATAAAATAAAATAATAAAGCTAGATAAATATGATCTACTTCCTCGGTAACTATTTCTAAACTGTCTTTTTATCACAGCTATGTCTGTCCCTGGATGATCTGACCACCATGTGGTACTGTGCGACTCCTAGAATGCACAATATTTTTTACAGCCTTGTCCCAGCAATTCAAAGGAAAGCAATCTGCCTGATCTGGTAGCAGCTGGCACATCATCATCAGAAAATATGTGTCATTCCTTGTTTTGAGGGTTATGCTCAGAATCCACCAGTTTTGTTGTTGATTTAGCTTGTGAGCCAAACATGGCAGCTACTCTCCGGGCTTAGTGTTATTTGGTGTGGAATATTATCTGCGACATTTTGATTGGCTGCGGCTGCTTGGGTAGACTGGCAGACTGGAACCCTGTATTCCCTCCCTTGCCTGAAAGTCATCACCAAACACATTCCCTCCATCCTTCCATGCAACTCACCACTTCATGCATTCCTTACCTACAACTTGGTCATCACTGAACACATTCCCTCCCTCCCTCCATGCAACTCACTACTTCATGCGTTCTTTACCTACAACTCGGTCATCACCAAATACATTTCCATCACCACCTACATGACCATAGTCACCACCCTACGTACATTTATTTATTTATAACTAATTAATATTTTCAACTAGTAGTCACTATCCAACATGTTCCCTTCCTTACCTGCGATGGCGATGCGAGCGGGCCTTGTTGTCGTCAGAGTGGCTGCCCGATGAGCTGTCGCTGGCGGCAGGCGCGCGGGGAGGCAGGTGGCTGCCAGGGTCCGACGACATGTCGTTGTCCGATTCGCTGATGTGACGCGTGCGCCCTGAGGGTCGCCTGCGCTCCTCTTCCTCGTTGGAGCGCTTGCGCAGGCGCGTGCTGGTCTCCCGCAGCGTGGTCTCCTGCTTGCGCGTGAACACCTGCAGCTTGGCCAGCAGCGACGACACGATGCCCGCCTGGTTCTCCTGCTTCCCGCCCGCCACGCTCACCAGGTCACTCTCGGAGCCCAGGGAGTGGGTGCGGTGTCGGAGGGACAGGGGCCGAGGGGTGTCGTCCTGGCTGTCGGGGAGGGAGTCTGGGCTGGGGGACTGCTTGCGGGACCGGTTCCCGTGCTGCGGGGACTTCTTCTCCCCCTCCGGCTGGTCTCGCACCCCCACCGGGGCGCTGCTCGGGGAGGGAGACTTTCTCAGGCCGCTCAGGCGCTGCGCGAGATTTTCCGCCGTGGTCATTCGCCGAGAGAGCTCCGAGCCGGAGGGGTCGGCGTCGCGCTGGTCGGACCCCAGGGACGGTCCCTCGAATATCATGGGGCTGCTGGGGCGACTGTTGGTGCGTCTGCGCCCGTCCAGCACAGGGGTGCTGCAGTGCTCTCTCTCCCGGTTGCCCCCTCCGTCCTCCTCCCTGCGGGCGTCGTCCATGGGGGTGGGGGTGTTGAGGTCTCTGCTGCGCGTGCGGCGATGGGTGCGAACCCTGCTCCCCTCCTCGGTTGCCTGGGGGTCTGTCTGATTACTGCCGAGGCCCCGGTCCGGGGAGCTTCTGTCCTTGTGGGGGGCAGCCCCGCCACTTTCCGCGTTCAAATCCTTGCTGCGCTTCCGCTGGTGCCCCTTCACAAAACCCCCGTTGTCTGGCGAGGCCCGATCCTCGGTGGCAACGTCGTGCGGTGGCACAGTGAGGTTGTGCAGGAACGACCGGGCCTTGTCCACAGTGAAAGTCTCGGACAGCACCACGGGAGTCTCCTCCACGCACTCTGACACCGGGGGCGTGGCTGACTTCCTGCGATCGCCATCCTGACTGCCGGGGCTGGAGCGGTCCCCACCCCTCCTGTCCATGGACGGGGACGGGGATTTGAAACTCAGGTCTCTGGCTGGGGACCCGGCCCGGCGCTGGTGCACGACATCCGGCTGCGTCAGCACGGGGGTCTGAGAGAGTTCCCTGGAGGGGGTGGGGGTGGAGCGCGAAGGAGGGCGGCTGTCCTCCCCGTGGTGGCTGGGGGTGGAGGGGGCGGAGTCGGAGTGCAGGGACGACAGCTCGCTCTGCTCTTTGCTTCGTGTGCGGCGATGCGTGTGAAGCTTGGGCTGGGTCAGGATCCCGCTGGAGCTCGGCACCGGCGGCTGGTGCTGCCCGCTCGTCCCTCCCCCCCCTCCTTCCTCGCTGCCCACGCTCTCCTCCCCCAGGTTGGTCTCGCCACCTGACCTGCCCGTCTTCTTTTCCGAGCGAGGAGATCGCACCTTGCGGTGCTTCCGGTTCTCTCGTTTGCGCGGTCGGCGGGTGTTTATGATATCGGAGGAGTCGTGGTCCTTGTCGCTGTCGGGCAAAATGTCACTGTCGCTGCTGTCCGACACTCTCTGTCGCTCACTTCCGCGAGCGAGGCGTGCGATCACAATGTTACTCTCATATGACTCACCGGCGTTGGACACTGCTTTGACGTAAAATCTGCAACAGTCAAAACAGTTGCTCTGATGCCGATAAAGACACTTTTGTCTTTTTAAAAGTTCAAATACACACATGAGAATTTCAGTCTTGCTGTTTTTGGATTTAGAGTACTCACTGCCAAACAGCAAGAGTGGAATTCAAGCAGGTCACAGAGCTGACAAGTCATATATTGTAGTTTTTCAGTTTTTGCAAGCACGCCAACTGGAAATCTCAAACCATAACTACAATACCATGAAAACAATAGAAGACTAAAGTCAAGCAAATGTACATTAGGCTGAACACAACTTATTTCAAATGTACCAGCTTCTCTACCTAACTTCTAAACGCATGATTTTCTGTGACCAAGGAGATCAGTGGTGACAGGAAATGAACTTAATATTAGTAATAATAAGGGGAGATTTCTGGAGCGCCCATTCTTCAATGAACTCTGTAACACAAAACTGGGACAAAAAAATAAATAGAAAAATAAATGTAACAATTCCCCCCCCCACCCACCCAACGCCCACCCCTTCACCTCACCTGCCCTCTTTCTCACACACACACACTTTAAAAGCACCATGACAGCCAGAATCACAACCAGTTCAGCAGCCAAAATGCTGTCTGAAGAGGAAGGTTTTAAGGTTGGACTTGAAGGGTGAAAAAGATGCCTGTGTCTGGCAGAGCATGACACCCCCCACATGCACACAAGACACGAGAGCAGAGGCAGCAGACTGACTTGTAGGTGGCTGAAGGGAAGAGTCCGGAGATGAGGGCCATGGTCTTCTGGTTGCTGATCACCCCTCGCATCTGGTCATTGATGTACACCCGGTACCCTGCAACCACAAAGCACACACGTCTTGCCAGTCTGCCAACCCAAAGACATGTCTTGCCAAATCTGCCAGCCCAAAGACAAGTCTTGCCAATCTGCCAGCCCAAAGACATGTCTTGCCAATCTGCCAGCCCAAAGACATGTCTTGCCAATCTGCCAGCCCAAAGACATGTCTTGCCAATCTGCCAGCCCAAAGACATGTCTTGTCAAAAATGCCAAACAGGTGCGCCTCAACAATCTAAACAGCAAATGCATCTTACCAATCTATCAACATATGTGTCTTACCAATCTAACTAACAATCTTAACAATCTAACCAGAAAACAAACAAGTCTTACCTGTCTATCCATTCAATGTGTCTTACCATTCTATACAGTAAACAAACATGTCATGAATATCTAACCAGCAAACAAACAAGTTACCAATTTAACTAGCAAACAATGTCTTACCATTCAACCAGCAAACAAACAGGTGTGCCAATCAACCAGCAAATGAACAAGTCTATTGCTCAAAACCAGCAAACAGCCAACCAGCAAAAAACAAGACTACCACTCAAAACCAGCAAACATACAGGTGTGCCAGCCAACAATCAAACTTAACGACAAGTCCACAGCCTAAAACCAGCAAACAAATGGGTGAGACACGGAACCAGAATATGAACAAGGCTACCAGTCAAAACCAGCAAACAAATGGATGTGCAATTCAACCAGCAAACCAAACAGGTACACCAATCAACCGTCAAACAAAAGAAGTCTCCTCAGATAAGATTTCACAACACTGACTGAACACACTTCTCTCTCTGTTGCTTACTCACAGGGCGTTACAAACCGATTATCTCTCTGTCGCTTACCTCCAGGGCGTTAAAAACCAATTATCTACCTATCTGTCACTTACCCACAACAGCAGGCCCAGTGTCACAAGTGTGGTCGGCGCCGACTCGGGATGGCTGCCAGCGCAGCAAGACAGACTGCTCTCCCTTGTGCTGCAGAGTGAGCATGCGGGGCCGTGTGGGGGCGCCATGGTGCGGCACTTTCTGGAAATACATCTCCTCTTCCTCGGAAGGGTACGGAGACAGGGAGTGTGGAATGCTGCCTGTAAAATGCAGAAGCAAAAAAAAATATATATATATATATGAAAGAAATAAAACCATTAAAACTCTCAGGCTTTAACAAAGACAAAAAACAGCACACTCTACTGTCCCAAAAGGATTTTCCCAGGGTACATGGCAGCTGTGCCAAAGTAGTGCTGTCCTGTGATTAATTTCTGGTAAAAACGCAGAGGTATAAGAATCAAACACAATGTCTTTTCGCTTTTGAACAATGTGTTCCAGTTCCCACCTACCTCCACCTCTGTTTGCACTGGTGCCATCATGATATACATTGTCACTACTTTTTACGTGGACATAATTATGACATACATTCACAATGCATATTTAATCAGTCACAGGCAAAATGCAGTAAAATGGAAAAATCAGGCACTATCTCCTTGAAAAGACACACACACACACACACACACACACACACACACACACACACACACACACACACACACACAGAATCATGCACTATCTCCTTGAAAAGAGACACACAGAGAGACAGAGAGAGACAGACACAGAGAGACAGACAGACAGACAGACAGAACAGCAACATCATTTTTTCACAGCATTTTCTCACTTTAAACCTTACCTACAAATTTACTTGTTTGATGCAGGGGAGGTTGGGGGGGGGAGGGGGGGAGGGGGGGGGGGGGGGGGAGGCTCACATCAGAATCCAAAAAATATCAGTTTTGGTGGAAATTCACAAATCAGTGACAAAAAAAACCCTGCCTTTGAAAGTACTCAAATAGAATGTTATGCATTTCTGTCTTCTCAGGAATGACCCCCGCCCCTCCTCAACTGACAGAATTTTGCCTCCTGGTGGAAAAATCTTATGCCTGTGGTGAGACCAAGTCTTGAAGATGGCCAAGCGCAAAGTCAAGTCTGAGCCAGTACAAAGAAATGTACTGTCCATGGAATACTCACTCCAGTGGCATGCAGAGTCCAGAGTTTCTGCAGCGGCCGAGTGGTTCTGGTTTTCATGGCATTCCATCACTTGCACTGAGCTGAGGTGATCTGGAGCAACAGGAACAATGAAAAGATGCAAGCACATGGAGCAAATAATAAATAATAAATGTA
Organism: Alviniconcha marisindica; assembly: GCA_018857735.1. Classification (NCBI taxonomy): domain Eukaryota; kingdom Metazoa; phylum Mollusca; class Gastropoda; family Provannidae; genus Alviniconcha; species Alviniconcha marisindica. The sequence goes on from JABMCL010000565.1 coordinate 556,169, forward strand.
TACCTGATTATGCAAGTGGAACAAACAAAAACGTAGGATCTTTTAGGAAAAGGAAAGTGGTCTGGAGAAAAAATAATGAATGCGCTGTCAAAAAAATGGTTTTTTTTTTTTTTTTTTAAAGATGTGCTGAAGTGAGCCATAATGAATGCCCTGTTATAAAAATGGAACATAATCTATTTATTAAAAATAAAAATAAAGTATTTTATTAAGAATTATCCAGAAATTTCACATGCCTTTAAACAGATAAAACATTCATATTGTCATTGCTGTGCATGCATATGTGTGTGTGTGTATGCGTGTGTGTATGTGTGTGTGTGTGTGTGTGTGTGTATGAGTGTGTGTGTGTGTGTGTGTGTGTGTGTGTGTGTGTGTGGTGGTGTGTGTGTGTGTGAGTGTGTGTGTGGAGGTGTGTGTGTTGTGTGGTGTGTGTGTGTGTGTGTGTGTGTGTGTGTGTGTGTGTGTGTGAGTGAGTGAGTGAGTGAGTGAGTGAGTGAGTGAGTGAGTGTATGTGTGTGTGTGTGTGTGTGTGTGTGTGTATGAATGTGTGTGTGTGTGTGAGTGTGCGTGCTTGCGCGTGCGTGCTTGTGAGTGTGCGTGCGTGTGCGTGCTACAGCCGTACCTGGGTCTGAAGTGGAGGAGAGAGAGTTGAGCTCCATGCTGTCCTGTCTGAACACATGACTGGTCATGGACTGCAGTGCTTGCTGGAGCTCCCACACCTGCCATTGCAGTCAGCAAACACAACTAACTCCATTAACTGATCACTAAGTGGATATAAGCCCAAATCAGCCAACCATACTTTACCAGATCTGTTACACAACTAAGAAGCAACTACAAACCAGGTGGGGATAGCTCATCTGGTAAAGTGTCCGACTGAAAGGCCAGGTGAAATACTGACGCAGGTTCAAGTCCCCAGTGCTGCAAGGGATTTTTCTCCAGAGTCAACTCCCAGTTCAGATTCAGTTCATAAGGCGGTTTGGCCTACAGTTATGCTGCCTAGTCACAGATGAACCCAAGGTTCAATCTGCTTTGACTCAGCTTCATCATCAGAAGCTGCAGTCTTTGTGCTCTGGCTTGCGACTTTGTGCCCTACAAGTGATGAACCACTAAATATGGCTCATACTGCTACCCATCTGACAGAAGCATTCTGGTGGTGACAGTGCAGCATTAGCACAAGCACCCCCTAGCCAGTACATCTTATGAGACAACTTGGCCATAACTGGATCTGGGAACAGTACAACTTTACTGCCAAGATGCAAAAGCACAAGGACTCTATCATGGCATCAGCAGGGTTACTTCAAGATTTGTCAGCAATGAGTTGGAATCAAGGACGTACATCCAGACTTGGCACAGAGGAACTGTCCACTACCTCTATCCACAACACCCATTAGCCAAGTAAAGTGCTGCTTCACTCTTGTATGCATGCATGCACTTATCTGCTGAACGAAATTCAAGACAACATGGAGGGGGGGGCAAGGGGATGGATCGAGGGATGCACATGAACAGGCATCCTGAGCACTCTTCTTCAGTCGCTGATGGTCAAAGTCATCCTAAGCACTCTTCTCCAGTCGCTGATGGTCAAAGTCATTGTCCGACAGTCTTTCTCCACACGACATTCTCCTACAGCAGCGGCTACTGCTACTGACAAGAACTGCAGCCATTCTGGCGGCACACTAACCTGACTCTGCAGACTCTGACAGGTGCGCTCCAGTTCCTGGGTTCGCTGCAGGTCGCTGAAGCTGGACCCCGTGCCCGTGTGAAAGGGAGCCATGGCGGAGGCTGACGACAGCGTGCTGTCCGCCGTGCCAGGACGGCTGTTCGGGGCAGAGTTCTGCCCTTGAACTTGGGTTTTCAGCTGCTGCACCTACGGCGAAAGAGGCGGGTTCATGTCACTAATGGATAACTCCGCCATACATCTGCATGTTCTTTTTAACTGTATGTAAATGAGTTCACCGCCTATAAGCCATAAGCTTGTTGGTGAGCCCATGACCATTCATTGTATCTTTATTTTGTCTTCAATAAATTCTTGTTTAAACCAATAATGGATAACTCAACATGTAAAGACTGAGAGATAAAGTTTGACAAATCAAAATGTTACTCAATACCTAGTTGAAACAGACATTTTATTTCCCTGACATTTCTTTCTAAAATGTTTAAAAATAAAGAAGAAAGAAAGAAAGAAAGAGAGCAAAACAAAAAACAAAAAATGGAAAAAGCTGAATTAAACAAAGATCTGAAGTATTTGTCTGTTCTAAAACTTCCATGAATCAATAAAGACCCCAAAGAGAAAGCATATAAAATCACAGTAAAATAAAATCAGAAAGAAAGAAAGAGGAGAAGAAAGAGGAGGCCATTCAATCAAAATCTCCAACCCGCACAGCTGTTTGCTTTGTGGAGCCTTTCGCCACGGGTGCTTACCTCGTGATAAAGGCAGCGGATAGCTTCCATCTGCAACGTGCGTAGTCTCTTCTCCTCATTGTACAGCTTCTTGTGTCTGTCAGCACCGAGCCAGCCAACAACACGATTAGCCAAGCAAACAGACAACAACAGTGCATGTACACATGTACAGATGCATGTACACATGGAAAGGCAAGCAACTCTCTAAACAGTGGCCATTCACACAGAAATGAAATGAAGTGAAATGGAGAAGACAGAAGAAGAAGAACAGAGGGAAACAAGAAGAATGATGGGGGGTGGGGGCTGAGTCATGTAGAATGACAACAACAACAACAACAAAATATGTGAAGAAAATAAAACGTGGATAAAAGCACACATAATACTGATTTGGTTAATTCATGAGAATTGAATGTACACAAAAAGAATGTGAAGTGTGTGTGTGTGTGTGTGTGTGTGTGTGTGTGTGTGTGTGTGTGTGTGTGTGTGTGAGAGAGAGAGAGAGAGAGAGAGAGAGAGAGAGAGAGAGAGAGAGAGAGAGAGAGAGAGAGAGAGAGAGAGAGAGAGAGAGGAGACAGATACAGTGAATGGGTGGGTGGGGTGGAGAGACAACAGTCAGTGACAGAGATGGGGAAGGGACAAAAAAGAAAGGAGAGAGAGAGAGAGAGAGATAGCGCGCAAGAGAGAGGGTGGGGGAGGGATAAAAAATAAACAGATGGGCGGGCAGACAGGAGACCGACAGCCAGATGGAGACACACAGAGAGTCACTGACCTATCTAGGTCCGCCCTGAGCAGCACTATGTGGTCCTCGGCCCTCCTGGCTCGGATCTCTTTCCGCACAGACACAACGTCCAGGCTGTGCTCTCTGGCCCAGTAACCCCGCCACACCGACTGTATCAACGTGGCCGCCGTCTGGCCTGAACACGCACGCAAGCACCAATGACAACAAGGCACTGACCAACGCAAAGGGGAAATATAACAAGACATGCTGAAAGTACAATGCTGACCAAAATTTCTGGATCAGTGTTAAGGGGGCACCAAACTCTTCTGGATCAGTATTAAGGGGGCATCAAACTCTTCTGGATCAGTGTTAAGGGGGCACCAAACTCTTCTGGATCAGTATTAAGGGGGCACCAAACTCTTCTGGATCAGTGTTAAGGGGGCACCAAACTCTTCTGGATCAGTATTAAAGGGGGCACCAAACTCTTTTGGATCAGCATTACGGGGGCACCAAACTCTTTCACTCTTTTTCTTCAATGTTCATATTCATGCCCCATGGCTATCGCAATACATCTGTACTTATATAATCTGTGTATAACTATCATAATACACAGAGGAGAATGTGCCTTTGGTTGAGTTTACGTACATTGTACAAATTCACTTGCATGCCAGGCGACAGTTACCACAGGCGAGCCAGGTATCTGCCCTTGTCTCCCTTGTTATAAATGCAAAGCCTGTTGAGCACTAGTCATTACTTTCCTTCGCAGATTGCCACAATACAGTCTATTTACTCACACCCACAGCCAAACGTGCTACACAGAAGGCTGACGCCCGCATCTCACCTTCCTGTCCGTAATCAGTCAGAACAGCATCGCTGGCCGGGCGCGACAGGAACCCTGAGTCTGTACTCAGGTGGAGCCCTGGGGCCGAGCGGTCCCTGTGCTGGTTCAGCCTCTCCGCGTTCTGCTGACACTTGACCAGCTTGCTCAGTTCTGCCTGCCGGTTCGAATCCAGAGGCTTCACTCTGCTCCGGCTGCCTTTGGGCTGCAGCTGCTGCTGGTGATGGTGATGGTGGTGGTGGTGCCCCTGGGCAGTGACCTGGGAGGCCGGAGGGGCGGACCCTGAGGGTGGAGGCGTGTGTCGCATGGCTTGCTCCTGCTGCAGCTGCTGCTCCCTGGCGCTGCGCTTAGTGTCTGCCACGCGGTGAATCAAACTGACGTGGGCGGAGGGCACCGCCGCGGAGGAGGGGGAGGAGGAGGAGGAGGAGGACTTGGCGGGGTCGGGGAGAGGGGCGGGGCGAGAGGTGTCCAGACTCATGTCATAGTCCTGGCTGTCGGCGGTGGGCGGACGGTCGCTGCGGGGCGTGTGCGTGGTCGGGCCAGCATCGGAGGACTGCGGCTTGGTGGCGATGGCAAACTTGGTCCTCAGTCGGCCCTTAACGAGCTCCTGGTTGAAGGGGCGAACCAGCCGCCTCTCCAGCCATTCGTACTTTGTCTCTGGGCTGGTCTGCGGGCGTGCGGCTGGGGGGCTCGGCACGGACCCAGAGGCGGAGGACTGTGTGCTCAAGTCGAGCGGGCCTGCAGAACCGGTGTGGGGACGAGAACTGACGGGTAACCGGGACTGCGCGGTGAACGGGCGCTGTGGGGTGGGAGGAGACTCCTCAGCCACAGGCAGGTAGACCGATTCCGATTCTAGCTGGCTGGACGTGGCACTGCGGGCGTCAAAATCTGCAACAGGCCAGTTTCACATTAATGCCAGCTCAGGAACAGAGATGGGTGTGAGAGTTGCTGCACAGACACCATTAACACGACGCAAAGGACCCAACTCAAATGAAATCCAGCTTCAACTGATGTTTTAGATTTTCTTTGCCTACTTGAATAATGGAGGGCGCATTTGACTGAAATTGTGAAAAACAAGACAAACACGTACAATCAAAATCATAGACAAGCCTGAGTAACTGCTAAGACTGAAGCAGGCTAGCTTCAAAAAACACCTCATTTTGATGAAACTTTCAGAGAAATCTCTCTATGTTACACAGTCTTGCAGGACTCGCTAACTCGCTAACAGACAATCATGGCAACAGTCTTGCTTCAATGTTTGAGAATACCAAAACATCTCCCTGCCTGCATCTCTCTGGACATTCTCTTATCTGCAACTTAACCATAAACAAATTACTTACATTAGCTGCAACATTCATGACCTTACTTGCATTAGTTGCAACATTCATGACCGGGCGGGGAAGGGGAGGGTGGGGGGGGGTGGAGAGAAATCCTGACATACACTCTGAAATTTCATCAGCTCAAAGCCAAGTTACGCTCTGATTCCTTAGGCCCCTCCATGATCGCAGTTTGTTTGAGAAGTAAGTAAGTAAATTGGTGTTTTACGCCAAGAAACCTCTCCACAAAGCAATGAATAAGACCCCAGCAGCAAGACCCCACAAAGCAATGAGTAAGACCCCAGCAGCAAGACCCCACAAAGCAATAAATAAGACCCCAGCAGCAAGACCCCACAAAGCAATGAATAAGACCCCAGCAGCAAGACCCCACAAAGCAATGAGTAAGACCCCGCAAAGCAATGACTGAAGACGACAGCAGCAAGACTGACCGTCATTAGAGACATCCTGCACTGTCAAATCTCGCCGCTCCTCCCCTCTGTTGTGAACAGCCTCACTCGCTGAGAAGGGCTCTGCGTTGAAATCTGAAACCACAGGCAAACAACAGGCTTTATGTTTAACACTCTGAAACAACAGGCTTTATGTTTAACACTCTGAAACAACAGGCTTTATGTTTAACACTGGAACAACAGGCTTCAGGTTAACACTCAGAAACAACAGGCTGTAACTTAAGCTTAACACTCTAAACAACAGGCTTTATGTTCAATAGGCTCTCAGTTTAACATTCTGAAACAACAGGCTTTATGTTTAATAGGCTCTCAGTTTAACACTCTAAACAACAGGCTTTATGTTTAATAGGCTCTCAGTTTAACACTCTGAAACAACAGGCTTTATGTTTAATAGGCTCTCAGTTTAACATTCTGAAACAACAGGCTTTATGTTCAATAGGCTCTCAGTTTAACATTCTGAAACAACAGGCTTTATGTTTAATAGGCTCTCAGTTTAACATTCTGAAACAACAGGCTTTATGTTTAATAGGCTCTCAGTTTAACACTCTGAAACAACAGGCTTTATGTTTAATAGGCTCTAAGTTTAACACTCTGAAACAACAGGCTTTAGGTTTAAAAATCTGGGCTTTTAAGTCCAACAGGGCTTTTAAGTTCAACAATGTGAAACAACAGGTTTTTTAAGTTCAACAATGTGAAACAACAGGTTTTAAGTTCAACAATGTGAAACAACAGGTTTTAAGTTTAACAATCTGAAGAAGAAGAAAACAGGCGTTAAGTTTAACGATCTGAAACAACAAGCTTTAACTTTAACAATGCATCATTCTAAAGAATATTCACGAAGCAAGATTACTGGACATGGTGTTGACCTTAGTCATGTTTAACGAGCTAGGGCATGGTGGGTCAAATCAAAGGAAACGTTCCTTGCCTTGAACTATACCCGACCATCTCGACAAATTTTGCTCAGACACTCCTTCCTTTCAGCCACCAAACAACATTTGTGGAACAAAAGCATACCGTTTTTATCCATAAATAATTATATTTCCCAGCGGAAATGCGACACAGAGCACCCCAGTGGTAGTACAAATACTGTTTATGCTTTTAGTTTATTGCGCCCGCGATAGATCTGACTGCACAGCCAACTTGTCGTCTGCAAGAAAGACAGCATTCAAACATCACTTTCAATCTTGTGACCTGCCATGACCCGACTCATTAAGAACGACCCCAGGTCCACGCTGTGCCCAATCTTGCTTTAGGCTGTGTGTGACCTACCCTCTGTGACCTACTTCATTAAAAAATGGTCCATGCAAACACCAGGAACAAATACAGCAGAGGGGGTGGAGTGGAGGGTGGGGAAGGAATGAAAAGAAGGAGGAAATAAACTGGTGAAAGCGGCAGACATTTTGACTGTGGCACAGTGGAACCCTTGATTAAAGACCCCCTCAGAAAAGACAAAAAAAGACTACATTTATGCCTTCGTTTAGAGTTTAAGACCACCACAGTGCTGCAAACATCGTCTCTTCATACTTGCAACTGCACATCAATGAGCCATGTACCGAAGACTGGTCCTCTCTTTAAAACCACACTAAGAATTAAGACCACATGCCCATGAATAGCTTACCAAAGGCAGTTCCTCCTCCAGGACCTCTTGTCCATCAACCCCTTATGAGAGACTGCTCATCCTTTAAGACCACATGTTCATTTACCAAAGGCCACTCCTCTCTCAAGACCGCTTGTTCGTCAACCCCTTATGAAAGACTGTTCATCCTTTATGACCAAATGTCTATTTACCAAAAACCACTTTTCACTAAAAAAAAATAATAATTAAAATCCTCTATTAAGACCACATGTCTGTAAATTCCTTACCAAAGACCATTCATCACTCTAGTTTTAGACCACATGTCCATTTACCAAAGACCATTCCTCGCCTAAGACCACAGTAGCGCTGTCTGTTTTTGTTTCTATCCTCATGAAAGGCCACCCCTATTTTAAGACCGATTAAAGTTTCAGAAAGGTGCCTGTTCACATGGCTTTTAACCCACATCAGTGAACCCCTCAGCAAGGATCACCATTCTTTTCAAGATCAGTGTTTTGGAAACATGTACGTTCACATAACCTACATGTCAGTGTACCCACTGCCAGAGACCAGATCCCTTCTTAAGACCACAGTTTCCACCAGCTTTGCATTACAAGTACCTGTTTAATTTTCACGTGGAGGAATCAAAGAATTCCCCCGTTTTGAGATCTTTCAGATCACATGTTTTAACCTAGGCTTTGGGGTACGTCTCACTCAAAAGAACATTCACCTGACTAATTAATTAACTTGCGCTGCTGTGTTACCTACCGGTCTGGAATTTCACAAGGAAAGTACATGCCGGTTTCGCACAACGCTTTCAGACCATGGGTGCAGCGCGAGCTGTTCAAGGACAAGAGTACAGCACGTAGCCGATGTGTTTACTCCTAATCCAAGCTTATCTGCATGCATGTCTCTGTTTGAACTGTACTGTCTGACCCTGTGCATTGCACCAGCTTGCAAAAAAACCTGCACCCATATAAATGGAGCGGAGTAGGGTAGGCACTGGCCAACCCCTCCAACCCCTCCACAGCAAAGGAAAGAAGAAAGACAGCTGATGTTAATCTCATGCAGAGTGCACGCCATCCAGCTCATTGTTGTATGGTCCTGTTTGTGTGGTTTTAATCTCAGTTAAGTTCTCTGTCTAGTTCAGATGGCCTGTGCAAGTCACAACAGCGTCTTAGCGTTAGATAAGAAGTGTTGGGGCTTGGGCACAACATGAAAGAGCATGCACAAATAAGCACTCTTTAACCACCACCCCCCCCTCCCTTTATACCTGACCATGCAGAACTGCATCTGTCCTTCTCATATACCAGCAACCTTGTCTCTCTTCCCCCCCCCCCCCAACCCAACCATGCAAGTTACATGTCCTCCCACATCTGGCAGTTTTAATCCCCCCCCCCCCCACTTTTTTTCTCTCTTTCTTTCCCTTTTTTAATATTTTTTTTAACCTAACCATGCAGAATTGCACGTCCTCCAACATCTGCCAGTCCCCCCCCCCCCCCCACAACCATGCAGAACTGACCTGCCCCTCCTACATGCCTGCGACCTTGTCCCCCACCCTGTCCCTCCATCTTCCAATGTAGGACTGCACATGTCCCCCTACATGCCCACAACCTTGTCCCCCCCACCAACCCATCTGACCATGCAGGACTGCACATGTCCCCCTACATGCCCACAACCTTGTCCCCCCCCCCAACCCATCTGACCATGCAGGACTGCACATGTCCCCCTACATGCCCACAACCTTGTCCCCCCCACCAACCCATCTGACCATGCAGGACTGCACATGTCCCCCTACATGCCCACAACCTTGTCCCCCCCACCCCCATCTACCATCAGCTCACTGTCCCCCTACATGCCCACCCTTGTCCCCCCCACCAACCCATCTGACCATGCAGGACTGCACATGTCCCCCTACATGCCCACAACCTTGTCCCCCCCACCAACCCATCTGACCATGCAGGACTGCACATGTCCCCCTACATGCCCACAACCTTGTCCCCCCCACCAACCCATCTGACCATGCAGGACTGCACATGTCCCCCTACATGCCCACAACCTTGTCCCCCCCACCAACCCATCTGACCATGCAGGACTGCACATGTCCCCCTACATGCCCACAACCTTGTCCCCCCCACACCAACCCATCTACCATGCAGGACTGCACATGTCCCCCTACATGCCCACAACCTTGTCCCCCCCACCAACCCATCTACCATGCAGGACTGCACATGTCCCCCTACATGCCCACAACCTTGTCCCCCCCACCAACCCATCTGACCATGCAGGACTGCACATGTCCCCCTACATGCCCACAACCTTGTCCCCCCCACCAACCCATCTACCATGCAGGACTGCACATGTCCCCCTACATGCCCACAACCTTGTCCCCCCCACCCCCATCTACCATGCAGGACTGCACATGTCCACATCCCCTTGCCCCCCCCCACCCATCTACCATGCAGGACTGCACATGTCCCCCTACATGCCCACAACCTTGTCCCCCCCACCCCATCTAACCATGCAGGACTGCACATGTCCCCCTACACACCTGCAACCTTGTCCCCCCCACCCCCATCTACCATGCAGGACTGCACATGTCCCCCTACACCCCAACCTGTCCCCCCCACCACCCATCTAACCATGCAGGACTGCACATGTCCCCCTACACCCGCAACCTTTCCCCCCCCATCTAACCATGCAGGACTGCACATGTCCCCCTCACACCTGCATACCTCAGTCACCCCCACCCATCCCCTCTAACCATGCAGGACTGCACATGTCCCCTACACACCCGAACTTATTTCATCTACCTGCAATCACTGTCCCCCCTGTTCCCCCCCCCCCCCAATCTAACCATGCAGAATTGCACTCATTTCTCCCTTATTATGATACACACACACTTATTTTATCCCACACACATCTCTAACCATGCAGAATTGCACCTGTTCCTCCAATATTATGCAGATATAGACCTGTTATTTATTTTTATTTCATCTGTTCCTCCCATATTATGCCTATATATATACATTATCCCACCTGTTCCATATTCTCTCTCTCTCTATATATATATTCTATATATATATGCCTATTTTATCCCACACATACCTAACCATGCAGAATTGCACCTGTCCCTGTGAAAGCTGTCTCTGTTGCTGTGTGAGCCAGTCAGATGGCCAGATCCCAAACTGCTGCTGGACCCAGAAACACTTGTATCTGTAACACAGCATGGGAAAACCTGATCAGTTATTCAGTGCTACACAAAACACCTGTATCTGTAACACAGCAAGGGAAAACCTGATCAGTTATTCAGTGCTACACAAAACACCTGTATCTGTAACACAGCAAGGGAAAACCTGATCAGTTATTCAGTGCTACACAAAACACCTGTATCTGTAACACAGCAAGGAAAAACCTGATCAGTTATTCAGTGCTACACAGAACACTGTATTGTAACACGCAGTGACGTAAACTCCCCCTGTTGTAACCGAAGGCTGCCATGTTAACACAGCAACACACGCACACACACACACACACTTTAATAGATAGCAAGAGTCTTGCAGACCATATATATATATATATAATATATTATACTCAAAACATTAATACAGAATGATTGATCCATCTAAGGAGAGTTTAAACTTCCTCTAAAATGCTTATACCAGTTGTAGGGTGGACCCTACATTGCCAGATTCTTTTCCTCTCTCAATTGCTCCTTTAAAGACTGGAGACATGGGGTCCTGGTAGACTAGTGTTCAAAGGAATCTCACTGCCGTTAAAGGCATCCACTTTTTCACCACTAGCGCTCTTCTCAAGTTGGAATCCATTGGGGACTAGGGACCTTTGTCTGGGTTTAAGTTTAACTGTTGCAGATGATCACCACATAAAGACCCTTAGCAGCAGACTGCTTTGGGGGTTGAAGTGCCTCCGCTAATGGGTCAGTCGATTCTCTGTCCCAAACCCCATACCACTAGCAACATCACCGACACAAACTGACAATAATGATCCAGCCCTGCAGTGTCAGTT
>JABMCL010000565.1:570000-575000 GCA_018857735.1 Alviniconcha marisindica
TTTTGTTGGAATAATAATAATTATAAGCTTCGTGTCTATTGATAAAGAAAGAATGGTAAGCAAGCTAGTGAATAAAACAAATCTAAAACTGTAAAAAGATGTTCACAATCAAAAAGCTTCCACCCATTCAAAACAAAACAAAACAACAACAAAACTCTTATTTTCTGGCCAAATTCTAACAGTCACCACAAGCTGGACAACCTCCAAGCCTTCCTCAAACTCTAAAGCTTCGACATACCACCCCCGCCCACATAGAATATGAACCCACCAGCCTTCCTCGAAACCACAGAGCTCAGGAGCTGTGTGAAAGTCGAGGTGGCCGTCCTAATGGTCCTTGTGGTCTCTGTGGACGTCAAGCAACACTGACTGAACAGAACTTTGAAACCATCAAGAGGCAAAGAAGTGGAGAAACGAACCCCCTGTTCAGCGCAGACGATAGGGTGTATATATTATATCCAGTCTCGTAGTACAGCAGAAGCGTTCCTTGGCAGTCAGCACAGTACCTCGTGTACACACACACACATACACACACACCCTCCTGCCCACATGCACACCCACGAGAATGGCAGTGGCAACAAGCAAAACAGCACGGCGTGACTTCTAGCCCACTGGGCACGGCCTTGAACCCTTAATCCGTCCTTGAAGTAATCCACACGGACCGTAATCCTCCCCCCCCCCCCCCCCCCTCCCTGTGGGAAGTAAGAGCAGGGGGGGTCTGTGGATCTCGCCCGCATGCAGCCATCACCTGTCAGTGCCTGGGTCCACACAGTCAGCCGAGTCAACGGCTGGGGACAAAAAGAGTCGGCAGCGTTGAGCCGCAGCGCTCCTCTGGGATTCCAGAGACAGGCTGAACGAGACCTCCAGAGCGTGCATGATTGTCGCCGCATGGACGGGGCCCCGTCACGTGCTTAGATAGGCTTTGAGCCCGCCCAGAGACTCCGATGTCAAATTCTGTGTGCAAAGTCCTTCCGATGAGGCACAAAAAAACGAAGGTTCCCCGTGTGTATAATAATGTATACGATCCCCCCCCCCCCCCCCCCCCCCAAAAAAAAAAAAAAAAATCTTGCAGTCCATATCGGAGTTCGGCGATTACGGGAACACGATAAATAACCCAGCATACACCAAAAATCCCAGTCTTCAAAATGCTGAAAGTTGGAAACTATACGGACGGAGAAGAGGATTAAGAATGGCTAGGGGATTCAGAGAGATGGGTCACGGTAATTCCAGCCCCCCCCCCCCCCCCCCCCCCCCACCCCTCTCCCCCACCTTATTTTTTTTTTTTTTTTTTTAAACAGCAACTCATAATTATATGTGAGCCGGTTTGGTATGGCTGGTAAGCGGAAGGACCTCGGTTCGATACCGCTTCGGTTCTCCTTTCTCTTCAAAAAGATTGTGGTTTGTGGACACTGTCTTGTGACTTTGTCCATCAGCACTTCCTACTGAAACATTAAAATGGCTCTCATCGCCTGCCCATCTTAATGCAGCGATAGGTATATAATCTCCCTCCCTCCCTCCCTCTCCCCCCCACCTCCATACCCTCCCTCTCCCCGTCCCTAATAAGCCTTATTATGGTTTCTGTGGACGTTAAGCACCATGCTTACTTACTTCATAATTATAACAGCTAGTGGGTACAGATTTTATTTTATTTTATTTTAAATTTTTATAAGCACAGAAGAAGAGACGAACATTGTAAACAGGTCGTTTGTGAATTCTGACAAGCCCAGAGACCCTTTTCCAGGACGAAATACGATTGTTTGGTATCAAAGACTACCTCAGCGCCAACAAACACCGCCACAAGCCAGTGCACAAATGTAATTAGGATCCGAAGATATTTCCAAAACGAGAAGAAGAAGAAGAAGAAGAAGAAGAAAAAGAAGGAGAAGTAACTTGGTGTTTTACGCCCAGTCAACCATTGCGGTTATATCAGGGTGAAAAGAAGAAGCAGAAGAAGAAGAAAAGACCACGTTACCACTGTAAAACGCCGCGTCTCCTAACGAGGTTAAAGATCAATACCTACAAAAAAATCTTACGCTTCAGTGTGCTTGTAGTTCTATTGATACTCCTAATTCTGCCCTTTCTTTCGCAATCATTATCAGCTGCCCGACGTTGCTTGCATTCGGAAAATCGCAGTTGGACGACAGCCTCAGTGGGTGGCCTCTCCCCTAACCTGTGTAACTGTGTGCAACAACGCAATCAGTCCTTTTCACGTGTGGCGGCCGCAGCGCTGACTACTGGGTCCCCACCCAGACCGCCATCCAAACCAAGCAAGCGGGTCGTTACTCCGAGGGACCCCCCGACTTACGAGGGAGGCGTCAACAACCTCCGTGACGCCGAGTGGCACGGGACATCAAAGGCAACGCCTGAATACCCGCCGTGACGGGCGCTTTGCTCATTAGCATGCTTAATCTTTTAAAACCCCGTCATTACACGTTAAAGCTTTCAGCACTCCCCCCCCATACACATCTCCCGCACCACCAAAGCTTAAGCCACGGAGCTTCAACGATCCTCGTAGGTACAAACGACACGGTCCACGGCTTCGACCATCTCGGACCCTCAAAGCACAATGGGCAGCGTCCACGGTACCACCGACAGTTTACACTTGCTGCGTGGTAAACAAAAGTGCACCGAAGTCGAGTCAAAGAACTGTGATCGTCGCCTTTAGAAACGAATGGATGAAGGAATGCGCTGCCGAGCAAAACGAATCGAAGGGAATGAGGGAATTATGAATACAACATTGATTAATTTAGGCTGTAATGAACTCCGTCATCCACCCATCAATATGTAGAATCTTCGATTAATGCAGATGTTTTAGTTCACTCTCGAGTTCGCAAATCTGCCAGCACAAAAAAGAAAAAAAAAGAAAAAAAGAGGGTGGGGTGGGGGGTGTTGCAGTCACGGCTTCCGTGTGTTGGTCAGTCAGAAAAGCAAAAGTCGGTCAGTGTGTGTGAGTGACCGCTACATTGATAGTTAGCTACAGTCTTTGCGTGTGTATATATAATTAATCACCACGCCCTTTGTCAGTCGGTCAGGTCAGTGTGTGTGAGTGACCGCTACACTGATAGTTAGCTACAGTCTTTGCGTGTGTATATAATCACCACGCCCTTTGTCAGTCGGTCAGGTCAGTGTGTGTGAGTGACCGCTGCACTGATAGTACACAGTCCAGGCGAGATCACGAGGAGGGAGGTGAGCTGGACTCTCAGGAAGAAGCTAGCCCAGAAGAGATCAAGAGCAGGGAGGGGAGCTGGACTCTCAGGAAGAAGCTAGCCCAGGAGAGATCAAGAGCAGGGAGGTGTGCTGGACTCTCAGGAAGAAGCTAGCCCAGAAGAGATCACGAGGAGGAAGGTGAGCTGGACTCTCAGGAAGAAGCTAGCCCTGGAGAGATCAAGAGGGGGGAGGTGAGCTGGACTCTCAGGAAAAAGCTAGCCCAGAAGAGAACAAGAGGAGGGAGGTGAGCTGGACTCTCAGGAAGAAGCTACCCCAGAAGAGATCAACGGCAGGGAGGTGAGCTGGACTCTCAGGAAGAAGCTAGCCCAGAAGAGATCAACGGCAGGAGGTGAGCTGGACTCTCAGGAAGAAGCTAGCCCAGAAGAGATCAACGGCAGGGAGGTGAGCTGGACTCTCAGGAAGAAGCTACCCCAGAAGAGATCAAGAGGAGGGAGGTGAGCTGGACTCTCAGGAAGAAGCTAGCCCAGAAGAGATCAAGAGGAGGGAGGTGAGCTGGACTCAGGAAGAAGCTAGCCCAGAAAAGATCAAGAGCAGGGAGGTGGAGCTGGGCTTGAGAGCTGGACTTCTTTCGCTTCAGTTGTTTCCCAACGGCGGAGCTACGGACATTGTCTTTGTGACCCTGTTCTGCATAGCAGTTGGGACAGCGGCAATTGTGTGGTGCGGTGGTCGCTGCGCAATGCCGGACGGACACTGCCTTAATATCCTGTTGTTCTGGCGGCGGCGGTCCACGGCAGCCTCGGTCTTCCGGGTTGGCGCCTGTTTCGAGGTTTCACTCTTCTGTCCTCCCTTTTCCCACTCGTCCCCGTCCCTAACAGGCCTTCTCGCCTCCGTGGACCTTAAGCAGGCAAACACTCACTGTGTCAGTTGGTCAAACACTCAATCAGCCCTGGGTTGTCTGTATTGTGTGAGGATTACACACAGCGCTTTGTAGCCCGTCACTGGTAAGCAAGCCGCTGCAAGAGCAGCGCTAACCAAGTTACTTCTGATACACATACGATATGGTCGTCCAAACAAACAAAAAATTAAACAAAAAACAACAACAACAACAACAACAACAACAAAACCATTTTCCCACTGAATATACGCACGCAAGTGAAAACTGATACTGCGATTAACGAATTAAAAACCGCTAGAGTAAAAAAAATAAAAATAAAAAATAAAAAATCGCTCACAATGGAGCATATTACTTTCTCCCTTAAGTGCAAGCGATACGACAAAACCCAAATGTTTTATGACCGTGCAAATGGCGCTGAGGTTCATTAAGCACGTACTCTTACAAGGGACCCGGGATCGACACAAGCTATTTGGACCCATCAATGAATCATCCACTCCCGGAACAATAAATACATTTATTTATTGTTCCAGGAGTGGGGGATTTATTGATCATTTGCTGGGTCCAAATAGCTTGTGCGTGTGTTTTGACTCAGTGTGTGTGTGTGTGTGTGTGTGTGTGTGTGTGTGGTGTGTGTGTGGTGAGAGAGAGAGAGAGAGAGAGAGAGAGAGAGAGAGGAGAGAGAGAGAGAGAGAGAGAGTGAGTGTGTGTGTGTGTGTGTGTGTGTGTGTGAAGAGAGAGAGAGAGAGAGAGAGAGAGAGAGAGAGAGAGAGAGAGAGAGAGAGAGAGAGAGAGAGGAATGTGTGTGTGTGTGTGTGTGTGTGTGTGTGTGTGTGTGTGCGCGTGTGAGAGACAGAGAGAGACAGAGACAGAGAGACAGAGAGTGTGTGTGTGTGTGTGTGTGTGTGTGTGTGTGAGTGTGTGGTGTGTGTGTGTGTGTGTG
>JABMCL010000565.1:585000-610000 GCA_018857735.1 Alviniconcha marisindica
CGTCAACCACTCAAAAACGACTCTCGGATTTTGTCTATAGACGCATCTCGTACGCGTGCGAGCGAGTGAGAGACAGACAGACAGAGACACACAAACCGAAAGACAGACAGACACAGAGAGACACACACAGAGACAGTGACAGACACAGAGGGACACAGAACCCGACAGACAGACAAAAACACCACACAAAAACCCCCCACACAAAACAACACAAAACACACACACACACCCCACACACACACACAAAAGAGAGAAGGCACAGAGGACACACCACATGAGGGCGTTTACGAGCATTTTTTAGACCCCCTCCTCCAACAGGCGGGGGGGAGGGGGGGGGGGGTTTGGAGCGCCCCTCATTATCCACTGTCTATAATCCATGCATATTAAATCAACCAGTAACCGTTCCATCAGCTGCTCACCACAAATCATCTTCAAAACGAAATGGCAAATTGTTTTCCGAGTGTTCTGGGTGGCTGGAATCGTGTTTTCCGACTATTCTGGGTGGCTGAAATCGTGTTTTCCGACTATTCTGGGTGGTTGAAATCGTGTTTTCCGACTATTCTGGGTGGCTGAAATCGTGTTTTCCGAGTATTCTGGGTGGTTGGAATCACGTTTTCCGAGTGTTCATGGTGGTTGAAAACCCAGTCCTCAGGGAAACAAAACTGAGGGCTGTGGGAAGCTGAAGGCATAACTTGCTTGGCGGAAGGAGTAAACTAATGACGTTGGTTCATCGTTGGGGTAAGCTATAATGACGCTGGTTGGTGGCCTGGACAAGCTAATGGCATTGGTTGGTGGTTGCGGTAAGTTATGACACTGTTTTTTGTTTTGTTGGGACAAACTAATGACTGTTGGTGGTTAGGACATGCAGATGAAGTTGGCAGGGGGTCGGGGAAAGCTACAGTAACGTTGGTTGGTGTTTGCGGTAAGCTAATGACTTTGGTTGCGGGTTATTGTATGTTAATGATGTTGGCTGATGGCCGTAGTAAGCTAATGACGTTGGTCGCTTGTTGAGGTAAGCCATAATGTTGGTTGCTGGTTGGGGTAAGCTAATGACGTTGGCTGATGGCTGTAGTAAGCTCATGACGCTGACTGCTGGTTGGGGTAAATTGTGACGCTGGTTGCTGTTGGGGTAAGCTAATGGTGTTGGTAGGCGGTTCGGACAAGCTAATGGTGTTGGCAGGCAGTTCGGACAAGCTAATGGTGTTGGCGGGCGGTTCGGACAAGCTAATGGTGTCGGCAGGCAGTTCGGACAAGCTAATGGTGTTGGCGGGCGGTTCGGACAAGCTAATGGTGTTGGCAGGCGGTTCGGACAAGCTAATGGAGTTGGCGGGCGGTTCGGACAAGCTAATGGTGTTGGCGGGCGGTTCGGACAAGCTAATGATGCTGGCAGGCGGTTCGGACAAGCTAATGGTGTTGGCAGGTGGTTCGGACAAGCTAATGGTGTTGGCAGATGGTCGGGGCAAGCTATAGTAACGTTGGCTGATGGATGTGGTAAACTAATGGTGTTGAAAGGCGGTTGGGGCAAGCTATAGGAACGTTGGCAGATGGATGTTGTAAGCTAATGGTGTTGGATGATGATGATGAAGTGATGCTTTATGTCCTCAGATGTCAGCTGACATATTAGGGACAAGTTGTGACCAATGCCGAAGCACGGTGCAATAAATCTTTACGTCCACGGAAACCAGAAGGCTCGTTAGGACGGACAGTCCAGGACGTCCACCTCGACTCTCACACAGCTCCTGAACCATGTGGTGTTGGAAGGCGGTTGGGGCTAGATAATGCCGTTGGCTGGTGGCTGGGGTAAGCTGATGAGACTGGGTAGTGGTGGGGGCAAGCTAATGACGCAGGCTGGTGGTTTAGTGGTTGAGTGGATGGCGCTGGTTGCGGGTAACGCCCGTTCTTAATTGGGCGAACTGTTTGTTCGCCGAACATACTTCGGACAGTTCGGCGAACAATAATTCGTTTCTTAATTGAACTTTTACTTCGCCGAACATGGTTCGGACAGTTCGACGAACTATGCTTCGTTCTTCACTGGCTTATAATGAGATGCAAGCTTCGGCCCAAACTTGCGGCAGAAGCGCAGCAGACAGCACGACTCCAAAATGCAGGCTTAAAGTCAAGTCAATATACTTTAACCATCCCTTACAGGGTAATTCAACAACAACAACAAAATACTATATTACTTGGTCCTCGGAGACAAGGCTGCGCCTCCCACAAGGCAACAAGTACGTAAATTCTCTCCGAAGCGAGTGAAGTATCGACACCGTCATCCACTTTTATTTTTATTTATTTCTCATCCACAGAAGAGCTCTTTGCTCTCAGCCAATCAGAGGCAATGTTCGCCGAACTGGGTGAATATTCCCAGAACACGTTGAGCGAAGCTTTTGGGACCCCGAATACAGCTTCGTCGCAGTTCGACGAATACTCCCAAACTAGGTTCGCGAAGCGAAAGTTCGCCCAATTAAGAACCAACTAGGTTCGACAAATACTCCGAACTATGTTCGCGAAGCAAATGTTCGCCCAATTACGAACGGGCTTTAGGGTAAGTTAACGAAGCAGGCGGGTGGTTGAGCAAACGGGTGGTTCAATTCAGGCCGATTCCAAACTACGTAGGCTAGACACACAGACAGGCATTTGACTGACGATCGCTTATATAGCGCTATTCTCCGCTCTCTTGAGCAGACTCACTGCGCTCGCATGTGGTTCTACATGAGTGACTAGCTTATAGCGCGTTTTGTTGTTGTTTGTTTTTTGAATATCCACCGAAGTGGTGTACTTACAGCGCTGGCATGGCTGGTGCCACACGAAACTGCAGCCGTCTCGGCGCAAGTTCTGTGTACACCATACAACTATGCGCCATGTCACTTCATGCAAAGGCACATACGTCAGGTGTATGAACTGCCTTCAACTCACCTGTCTGCAAGCTGTGGGCGAGGTGGAGATGGTTGTGTGGCCACGGCTCAGCGGTGCTGACGTGGTGACTGTGCTGAGGATGCTGCTGGGGCTGCTGTCGCTGGTTCGACGCTGACGTCTGATGTTGCTGTTTGTTCACTATCCGTGACACACAGGCATCCTGCTCGCTCTGCAGCTGCAACGCAAGACACAAAACGGTCATACAAAGGGTCAGCGGCCGGGTTCCCCTCCATTCTGCTTCAGCGTAGGGGAGAGAGGAGAGGTCTAGTTCAGTGAGGAGAGGCCTAGTTCAGTGAGGAGAGGTCTAGTTCAGAGAGGAGAGGTCTAGTTCAGTGTGGAGAGGTCTAGTTCAGAGAGGAGGTCTAGTTCAGTGAGAAGTCTAGTTCAGTGAGGAGAGGTCTAGTTCAAGGAGGAGGTCTAGTTCAGTGAGGAGAAGTCTAGTTCAGTGAGGAGAGGTCTAGTTCAGTTAGCTGCTTATTCGTCATGAACGCCCAGCCGACCGCCAAGGTTGCATCCGGGCGAAGCAAATAAGAGCGCAAGTTAAAGTCGGATTCACTGTTCTGGTTAAAGAAGATCAAGTATAAAAAATATATAAAATAAAAAAGGGGGGGGGGAATGAAGTAAATTTAAAAATTTTTAAAAAGAAAAAAATTTTTATGAAAAACCCTTTTTTCCCCTACCAAGGCGTTAAGACCCTTTTCCAGCCAAATCCGCCACAGAACAGACACACACACGAAGACACACACACACAGCGCGTTTCCGCTCCCAATACACCCTCTGCCACAAAAGAAACACATGTATGCAGCGACCTGGCTACCTCACTTGTTTCCCCTCACGACACGCTCTCAATTCACATCTGTCGTAGCCTGCATGTACAAAACAGACTCGGGAGGACACGAGCCAGGGAACTCCTGGGGCGGCGGACATGTCGGAGCAAGCCATCGGCCGTCGCGACTGACCGGATCGGCCCCTCTCCTTTGGCTACCTGTTTCCACGTGGATAACTTCCAAAAAGAACAGATTAAGCGTTCGATTGGAAGCGACCAAGACCAGTGCCGCTAAAGACTTCCCCTCCCTCTACTTGGACAGACCGGAATGACAGGTCGCCTTTATCCCAACTCTCTCTCTCCCCCCCCCTCCCCCCGCCCCCCACCCCCAACCGCTCCTTCTCCTATCTACAGAGTGGAAAGAGCGTATCGATGGCAGGGCGGCTTTGGTCAATAGCCGTGAGAAAATATTTCAACAAGTGAAATGGATATAATAGCCTCTGACTAAACGTACGGGGCCCTTTCCTCCCTCTCTCCCCCCCTTTTCCAAATTTATACACAAAAGGGGGGCCAAGGGAGAGAGAAGGGGAGAGAGAGAAAGAGGGAGAAAGAGAGAGGGAGAAAAACTCGAAAATTTTTCTTTTCAAGGATTTAAAGGTTAGTCAAAAAGCTACTGATGATTAAAATTCAATTACAGGCATTATTCATATACCTATTTGAAAAGGGTGGTGAGAATTTCCACAAAAACTAGCGTTTCACGGCCCAGATGCACATACCATACATCCTTCATTACAATTATGACAACAGCCAGCAATAAAACGCAGAAATTATCATTCATATGAAGTATCGGAAAGGAAAATAAAGTAATAAATGTTTATCTTATTTATTTTTATTTTTTTAAACAGAAAAGGAAGGAGAGAGAACTCGAACTCAAAACTTTATTTTCAAGGATTGTAGTTTAGGTTCTCAAAAACCTGCAAACACTACCCTTTTGCTAACTACTGAAAATAGTATCAAATTACAGGCTTATTATTACAAAATATAGGCATAAATGAGTGAGTAAAATTTTATACTGAGAGAGAGAGAGGGAGAGAGGAGAGAGGAGAGAAGGAGAAGAAGAAGAGGAAGGAGAGAAGAGAAGAGAGAGGAAAACTTTTTTGTGGTGTGTGTGGGGGGGGGGGGGGGGGGGGGGGGGGGGGGGGGGTGGGGGGGGGGGGGGTTTTTTTTTTTTTTTTTTTTTTTTCCCCCCCCCTTAATCTTTTTCCTGGCAAAAATTTATTTTTCCTCGCAAGACCTGGGGGGAAAACATCCCTTAAAGTTTCCCAAGCGGTTTTCTTTGTCAGCCTCTGGCCTTGGAGCATGTTCCACGCTAAATGCCTGTAAACATGCAACCACGACCGCCAGCTACTTACCTGACTACAGGAAACGTTTTATATGTACAGAGAAACAGCCATAAAGACCAAAACAAGACATAAAATCCCTAACCCTTTAGTGGTTTCCCTATAATTCTTTTTTGCCCCACAAGAGAGAGAGAGAGAGAGAGAGAGAGAGGAGGAGGAGAGAGAGAGAGAGAGAGAGAGAGAGTGTGTGTGTGTGTGTGTGTGTGTGTGTGTGTGTGTGTGTGTGTGTGTGTGTGTGTGTGACCGTGTTTGTGTGTGTGCTAGTTTTATTGTGAAGCACTCGGCATGTCCATTCACTTCCACGGGTGGTAAACAAGGCGCTAAACAAATATATATATATATGCAAATCAGAAAACACACGCACGCACGCACGCACGCACGCAGCCCACACACAACACACACACACACACAAACCCAACACACCAACAAAACACCCACACAACACCAACACCCCACACAACACACACACACACACACACAACACACACACACACACACCACAAACCAAATTTTAATAGGGCAAAAATTTACATTCTAGTTTTTTTAGGGGAATTTAAGACATTTTTTTTTTTATTTTTTTTTGTGCCATGCCACAAACAGACCTCCTTGAACCATTTCAAGTACTAATTTCGTCAAGGACGCGTGCATGCGTGTGTTCTAAGCAAGGAGAATATTCGCAAAGGCCAAAACAAGTGATAAAATCAGTTCCGCGGCTTTTACGACCGGACGTTGGTGAGGGGGGTTGGGGGGTGGGGGGGGGGGGGGGGGGGGGGGGGGGGGGGGGGGGGGGGGTGGGGGGGGGGGGGGGGGGGGGGGGGGGGGGGGGGGGGGGGGGGGGAGGAAGGGCAGGAGTTCCCCGAGTTTTTTCCCTGCAGCCAGTCCCTGGCCAACGAGCATCTTCCTGCATGCGACAATGCCAATGAACGGCCGCATCCTTCAATTGCTTCTAGCGGACCTAACGAGGCCTAACGTCCTGGCAACCAGGAAAACATGGAAACGCAATCCACCCGGGGTGCGGAAATGGCGTGCGTTCCGCTTCTCTAGCGGGACAGGCCAGCTAGCACAGTCAGTCTCTGCAGTGCTGACTGGGCCGCGCCAGGTAATGATCGGGATACGCCCCGCGTGTCAATTAAAAATGTACGAGTTTTTAAAGGGCATAATTACGCGCAGCCCCGCTGCCCTCCCTCCTCCCATCCTTACGTTGTTCGCGAATGGCTTCATCACCGTCTGCCTATTGGCTGCCGCTTCACGGTTGCTTGGGTACATCTTCCTGGTTCAGGGCTGCTTGGGGTGCTCTTCCTGGTTTCCGGGGATGGAAAATTAAAATAAAGCAGATCATTTTTAGTGTGGGACCAGAGCTCGGAGCTGTTGAAAATCGGGGGGCACCCCCCCCCCCCCCCCCCCCCCCCCCCCCCCCCGGGAATTATATCCCTTTGCTACACTTCACCCCAGAATGACTTCTGCATTAAGACGACGCGATGAGAGCCATTTTAATGTTTCGAAAGGGGAAGTGAGGGAAAAAGTCAAAGACAGTGTCCCCCAAAAAAACCAAAACCTTTTTAAAGAGAAAGGGACCGAAGCGGTACGAAAACCCAGGTTTTTGTTACCAGCCTAAAAAAGGGCGGAGCGCTTTTTAGAGCTTTCTTAACCCCCCCCCCCCCCCCCCCCCCCCCCCCCCCCCCCCCCCCCCCCCCCCCCCCCCCCCCCCCCACGTCCTTTCCAAGTATTTCTTGGCGAAAAAAACCCCCTTTTTTTCCTTCCTTCCTTCCTTCCAGAACAACTTATTCCCACGTTGGGCGGATAAAATCGACGGGAAACGGAACTCTACCGAGCGGTGTTGTTGTTGTGGACAAACGTCTACTTGTTGCTATGCCAACTACAGAGAAAGCCTCTTCAGAAATGTCACAGTTGGGACGAAGTACCAGCGTCAAAGGTTTTGCATTCCAGAAGACTCTGCACTTGATTACAGACGGGTGAACTACATCGATTCATTCGCATCTGAAGCAATTGTCGCTGATTGCTCATGCGGCTAATCAGACATACACTTTCGCAACAGGAAACGACATTTAATTGAAAAACAAAATGTACGGGACGGAGTTACCATTATAGCTGATGAAACTTTCTAACTGGCTGGGCTATAATTATTATACATAAAATACAGCTGGAAAAAAAAACTTTCTCGTCTGGTTTTA
The DNA here is from genome assembly GCA_018857735.1 of Alviniconcha marisindica. Lineage (NCBI taxonomy): Eukaryota > Metazoa > Mollusca > Gastropoda > Provannidae > Alviniconcha > Alviniconcha marisindica. The sequence continues at coordinate 592,272 of JABMCL010000565.1, forward strand.
TCGAACTTGAACGCGTTGAAGAAGCAGAAGAAAATCAGTGCGAACACAAGTCACCAGGTTTCACTTTCTCGTGGAGAAAGAAGACCGGAGAAACGTGAGGCTGAATAAACCTGACAGGCTGAGACATACCGGTAGCAGGCCAAGCATGCACATTTTAAGCTATATTCTGACCTACTGCAGGCCTAAAGAAAAGCCTTTTGGTGAGAGGTCTAGATTCTCAGCTGAGACCCTAATTTCTGCGTCCGCGGTACCCCGAAGAAGGACGTAGCCGGAGCACAGGTTCAGTGTGAATAGTACTGTGAGGCTCGCAATTTAGGAAACACCCTACCAACCCCCTCGCTTCTCTTGGGACGCCAAGGCGATGTCTCTGATGTAGTGCTTTAATCCCCAACTGCCTGCAGCATACGGCGTATTGGGAGATCCGGGTTGTCAAGCATTCTGATGCCTAACAAGGTTCTCAAAAATGAACATTGCAGCCTACGGCGTTTGGGGAGATTTGGCTTGTCAAGCGTTCTGATGCCTAACAAGGTTCTCAAAAAATGAACACTGCAGCATATGGCGTATTGGGAGATCCGGCTTGTCAAGCGTTCTGATGCCTAACAAGGTTCTCAAAAAATGAACATCGCAACCTACGGCGTTTGGGGAGATTTGGCTTGTCATGGATTTTGATGCCTAACAAGATTCTAAAAAAATGAACACTGCAGCCTACGGCGGGGGGAGGGGGGTGGGTGTGGGGGACAAGAAACAACTGAATTACAATTGTACAATGATTTACGGCGGGACCAAAGAAACCCCACTCCCCAACACAGAAGGGGGCGGTGACAGACAGAGAGGGTAGCTACAGCAGCAGTAGTTGTATTAACTGTATTTTAACGTCCTGTCAACAGCACATGGTCATCTAGGGTACACAGAGAGAAAAGGGGAGGGAGGAGATGGGGGGAAATCGGAAATGAGGGACAGAGAGAGGGGAGGGGAGACAGAGAGAATCAGCTGCTCATTACTTCAGGCACATGTAACGGATGCAAGTAGTTCCTGGTTTTCATTACTCTCATCATCATCATCATCCCTCTCTCCTCTCCTCCCCCCCCCCCCCAGCAGTTACCACTGAATATTAAAGTTTGTTTTTGTTTTGTTAGTTCTCTCTCTCTCCTCTCTCTCTCTCTCTCTCTCTCTCTCTCTCTCTCTCTCTCTCTCTGTGCAGAAAAATCAAACATGCGTGAGGAAACAGCAGTGACTCGTTTGGTAATCATGCTTGCCGTAAGGAATCCCAAACCGACCAACAACCGTCAAAAACGCAGCACTTCAATCATATCCAATGTCTATACAGCTACATACATTTTCGTCACCTGCAGCTCAGACGCTATCTCTCTCTTTAAAGTAATAGCATATTGAAAAGACCCCCCCCCCCCCCCCCCCCAAAAAAAAAAAAAAAAAATCCACACGAAAAGAAAACATAAATAACACTTAAACATTGTCACACAAAAATCCGCTGCCTGGTGCACTGAAAAGCGAGCAGCCATGAAGTCAGAATGGAACACCCAGACGTATCCAATCCCGAGAAAGACCACTTGGGAAATATATCACGACACGGCCAACAGAAAGTCGGACCATGCAAAATCCACGGCTATTGATCGTACGGATTCTATCACTCGCCATTTGCGTACATGCATGTATATTATACAATGCAGGCGCTGATATCAGTGTCACTCCCAGATTTATACACTAAAGATGCTACTGTGTTGTATTTAAGCCGAGCGCTAAATCTTAGGGCTGTGGGGGGTCGTGCAGACACGTGTGGAGATAAGAAGGAAGATCAGTCGGGAAGGAGGGAGAGGGAAAGTCTGAGACAGTAAAATGAGATCGCTGTGTGTGTGTGTGTGTGTGTGTGTGTGTGTGTGTGTGTGTGTGTGTGTGTGTGAGAGAGAGAGAGAGAGAGAGAGAGGGAGAGAGAGAGAGAGAGAGGCAGGCACACAGACAGACAGACAGACAGACAGAGACAGAGAAATAAAATCATCCTATCATCATACTTTAGGCCCGCATGACGGGTACGTGTAGTTAATAAATGTTTTTCATTACACTTGTTTGTCTGTGTGTCTCTCTCTCTCGCCCCTCGCCCCAGCAGTCATCACGAAATATTGCTGTTGTCGCTAGCTGCCCCTGTCCTCGGAAAGCTCCAACTTACATGAGGAAATAGCATCATGGCCCGTTTGGTAATCATGCTTGCCGTAAGGAATCCAAAACCAACCACCAGCCGGCAAAAAGGCAGCACCTCAACCATATGCAGCATCTACCTACATTTTCCTCAGACGCAATCTCTCTTTACACTGATAAAGTATCAAAAGGGACCAAAAAATGTCCACAAGAAAAGAAGCCATAAATAGCATTTATACACTGTCACACAAAAATCCGCTGCCTGGTGCGCTGAAAAGCGAGCATAGCAGCGATGACGTCAAAGTGAAACATCCAGAGGACTAGACGGTACCCAGTCCCGAGAAAGACCACTTGGGAAATAAATCACGACACGGCCAACGGAAAGTCGAACCATGCAAAATCCACGGATATTGATCGTACGGATTCTATCACTCGCCATTTGCGTACATGCATATTATACAATGCAAGCGCTGATATCAGTGTCACTCCCAGATTTATACACAAAGGATGCCATTGTGTTGTATTTAACCTTTTCACCGCCAACAATTTTACATTTCGATGCTGTTTCCTTCTAGGTCGTGCAGACACGTATAACGTCTTAAGGGCAGAGAAAGGGTTAAAGCCGAGTGAGTGCTAAATCTTAGGGCGGGGAGGGGGAGGTGGTGCAGACACGTGTCGTGATATGACGTCCTAAGGGCAGGGAACGGGTTAAAGCCGCTAAATCTTACGGCAGGGGAGGTCGTACATACAGACACGTGTTGAGATACGACGTCCTACGGGCAGAGAAAAGGTTAAAGCCGCTACATCCTAGGCCAGGGGAGGTCGTGCATACAGACACGTGCCGAGATAAGTCCGAATCAAGCCTAGTCGAAACTTGACCTTTGGCTGACTTGACGGGGGCGACTGGGGCCCAGCGGGAGAGACGGGAGCCGAGGAAGGAGTGACGGCCCCAGTCTCACTTTGACAGCTTGCCCGGGTTACCTCACTGAAATCTGCTATTGTTCCCGATGCCCCCGTCATCACTGGGGCAGGGGGGCAGGGTGGGAGTAGAACGAGGCGAGATACCTAGCGGGCGGCGGGTGCAAGCCGGTCGAGTCAGCTATCTTGTTGTAGGGGATCATATCTTCATAGCTTGTACCTCTGGTGGAGTTTACGCACCTTGTGTTTACTCGAATGGCCGGGTGAGAGTTACCGTAGGTGACTGAGGTCTTAATTAGTGTCGGGTTTGTGTGGCGTCTTTCGAGGGCTAATTAACTCCCTTGTGTGTTGGTTCTATTAATTCCAAGTGCTCTTTCCACAATGAAGGCGCCTGCGTGCGTGTGTGTGTGTGTGCGCGTGTGTGTGCTTGTGCGCGTGTGTGTATGTGTGCATGCCCGTGTGCGTGTGTGTGTGTGTGTGTGTGTGTGTGTGTATTTGCGCGAGCGCGTGTTTGCGTGCGTATGTGCATGTTCATCAATTACCCCAGACAGAGGAGGGAGGAGGTGGGGGGGGGGGGGGAAATCAAGTCCACACAAGAAAGTCCCACCAACCCCGTCATTCTCCCGCCTTCCCCCAACACCCCCACCCCGCACACCCCCAGACCCCGAAAGTATCGGGCGACTCACCGGTCCAACGTACAAAAACCATCCTCCGTCAGGAGACGTGAAACCCACGGACCGATCACTTCATCGCGGGCAGAGGAGCTTATGGCACGGGTCAGACCCGCGAATTATCGCCAGCCGTTGTCAAAAACGTGGTGGTGGTGAAGTGTTGCTTAATGTCCTCGGATGTCAGCTGACATATTAGGGACAAGTTGTGACCAATGCCGAAGCACGGTTCAATAATTCTTTACGTCCACGGACGGACAGCCCAAGACGGCCACCTCGACTCTCACACAGCTCCTGAACTATGATTGTCAAAAACCTCTCTAAGGGGGGAAATAAACACCCACTGTCGAGCAGTCATCTAGCTTTAACAAAAAAAAAAATCGGAGTGGCTGGGCGACACCTGTCACCTTTGCCACCGCCACTCGGCTTCGACGATTTGTTTGTAAACGCCTTCCGCGGGGCCAGGCCCGGACTTGCCACCGTTTTAAAGTGTTATCAAGAGGAGAGCGCGGCCCCCCCCCCCCCCCCCCCCCCCCCCCCCCCCTTGTGGGCGAGGCAGAAACAAAAAGAGACTGACAAAGCGATCGTCAGCCCTTCTTTTTCACCAACCGTTCATCGAGATAATGGCCGCTTTTCATGCAGTCTCTACAGAGTTACGCCCCCGTGAAGGCCCGCTAGAACAGAAAGATGCACCCCTGCTCCCCCCCCCCCCCCCCCCCCCCCAAAAAAAAAATGAAAGAAAAAGAAAAAAAAGGGTTCGCGGTATGATTTTCCCATCCCCTGTTTTCGTTGCCGTCACGAGGTATCTGGTTGCATGTGTTTGGTCACACGCACGCACGCAAGGACCCACACACGCACACGTACGCACACACTCACACACGTACAGACACGCGCGAAAAAAGTGTAGACTACCTTATCAATATGTGTATGAAAGCTTGTTCAGTCTTGTATTCCTGTTTAGCAGTTATTGTTTTGTTTTGTTTTTTCAATCAGTTTATTATGAAAAGACATTACAATTTTTTTTATAATCCACTCGCTCGTATGTGTGTGTGTGTGTGTGTGTGTGTGTGTGTGTGTGTGTTGTGTCTGTTGTGCGTGCGTGCGTGCGTGCGTGCGCGCGGGCGGGCGTGCGTATTATATCATTCAATATATATATTTCCCCGCACCCTCCCACCCAAAATCCTAGTTATGTGGAGAAAGACGTTTCGTAGCGTAGCTTCTCATGCGAGGTTCTGGTAAATTCAGTGAATACCGTTCTTAACCAACCAACACCTCAATCAATCAAATTAACCAAATTCAGTGAATACCGTTCTTAATCAACCAACACCTCAATCAATCAAATTAACAAAATTCTGTGAATACCGTTCTCAATCAACCAACACCTCAATCAATCAAATTAACAAAAATTCAGTAAATACCGTTCTTAATCAACCAACACCTCAATGAATCAAATTAACAAAAATTCAGTGAATACCGTTCTCAATCAACCAACACCTCAATCAATCAAATTAACAAAAATTCAGTGAATACCGTTCTTAATCAACCAACACCTCAATCAATCAAATTAACCAAAATTCAGTGAATACCGTTCTCAATCAACCAACACCTCAATCAATCAAATTAACCAAAATTCAGTGAATACCGTTCTTAATCAACCAACACCTCAATCAGTTTTTTAAAATTAACCAAAATTCAGTGAATACCGTTCTCAATCAACCAACACCTCAATCAATCAAATTAACAAAATTCAGTGAATACCGTTCTCAATCAACCAACACCTCAATCAATCAAATTAACAAAAATTCAGTGAATACCGTTCTTAACCACCCAACACCTCAATCAATCAAATTAACAATCAATCACCTGACCCACCCACACGCCCAAATCGATGACACTCGGCTTAAATCAGCCGACCTTCAGTTTGCAACCGCACCGGTTGACAACGGAGTGTAAAATTCATCCACGAAGCGATTGTGCAAGCCGATCAATCAAAGGGCGGAAGGAATCCAGGTAATTATTTTTAGACAGCCATCGGACTCTAAAGTTTCCGAAGCATTACGGCAGCACACGGCAACCTGCTTTTAAGTCTGGCGTCATGCCTCGCCAAGCAACTCGGGTAGCTGCATGCGTACGGCACCCTTATTTATAGCACTGTGTTCACGTGACCGGAACGCGCGCCTTGCCACTTCACGACTTCTGCGTGCTACTCGTCGGACAAGCCGTGTCAACGTCATCGTCAGGACACCGGAGTTTTCACCCCTAAACAGCGCTGAACACACACACACAGACGCGCAGACACACACATACACCAGAGTTAAAGAATGAAGCGGGCGCGCGCGCGCGCGCGCACGCACACACACACACACACACACACACACACACACACACACACACACACACACACACACACACACACTACAGAGTGTAAAAGAATTAATGAACACACACACACACACACACACAACACACACCCCTGCACACGCACGGCATATCACCATCACACACACACACACACACACACACACACACACACACACACACACACACACACACACACACCAAAAAACAACGACCACAGGCAAACAGATAACTGCTAATCAACATCTGGGCCGTAACGATCCAGAAGCTACAGAACCGAAAGTCACTCACCGGACCGCGGTAGTAGTAATAGCAAGAGAGCATGGTGCACGTGCAGTGGCTGACCTCTCACAGTGCCTCCCAACCTCCAGCTAGCATTGCGCAAGGGACGACTCTAACAGCAATGCCTCCAGTTAACCAACCATCCAACTGCGAACTGGCGAGTGATGCCAGAGCGGAAGACGCGACCTAGCCGGTATCACACATGATCTGGTGAATGCTGACCAGACACCAGCGATGACGCCGTAGGGAGTACGCGATTGTGTGACCGTTTTCCCACTCCTTGCATCGGTGGGCACCACGTGGACAGGGTCGGGACGAGCTTAGTGAGAGAACTGTCACGACACCTGTCACGACACCACGGGTAGAGGACGCTGTAATCAATACGCGATTCGGTGAATGTTTTCCTCCTGCCCCTGTTGGTGGGGATCGGAAAATGAACAGCAAGGAAGAGTCGAGCTTAGTGAGAGAACTATCATGACACCACAGGCAGATAAAACTGTTGACAATAGGCGATTTTGTGACTGCTTTCCCACCCCTTCCGTTCATGAAACATACAATATGAACACGGGTGTATTTGGGGAAGAGTCGAGTGTGATGAGAGAACGATAACGATCAACACCACTGAGACAAATGGCACCGTCGCTGTAGACAAGACGCGATGTCGGGCGGTGGAGAACCAGACTTTTCGCTCACACACTTTCCTTCCTCTGGTGAAACACACACACGTGACACGTGGACTTACTACGACGCGTCCAGCAAGAGACGAGTGTAGCAGCAAGGAAGAACGAACGGACGCGTGTTCAAGCCGAGACTTTTCTTCAGTCCCTATCCATCGGCGTAGAAAAGAGAACTCTCAGACAGGTGCGCAAGCCGAGACTGTGTTCCTCTGTCCCTAACCATCGGCGTAGAAACGAGAACTTCCAGACAGCTGCTCAAGCCGAGATTTTTCCCCAGTCCCTAACCATCGGCGTAGAGACGAGAAGTTTCAGACAGGCGCGCAAGGTGAGATTGTGTTCCCCAGTCCCTAACCATCGGCGTAGAAACGAGAAGTTTCAGACAGGCGCGCAAGGTGAGATTGTGTTCCTCAGTCCCTAACCATCGGCGTAGAGACGAGAAGTTTCAGACAGGTGCGCAAGGTGAGATTGTGTTCCTCAGTCCCTAACCATCGGCGTAGAAACGAGAACTTCCAGACAGGTGCGCAAGGTGAGATTGTGTTCCTCAGTCCCTAACCATCGGCGTAGAGACGAGAAGTTTCAGACAGGTGCGCAAGGTGAGATTGTGTTCCTCAGTCCCTAACCATCGGCGCAGAGACGAGAAGTTTCAGACAGGTGCGCAAGGTGAGATTGTGTTCCTCAGTCCCTAACCATCGGCGTAGAGACGAGAACTTCGAACACGTGCGCAAACTGAGACTGTTCCTCAGTCCCTACATAACCGTCTGCGTAGAAGAGAGAGAGAGAGAGAGAGAGAGACCTCCGTCCTGGGGCCGGCTGCATGTCACCCCCTCATCACGCTACCGTTTCAAAGCAGCGACAGGCGGGGTGGTGGTGGAGGCGGCGGCGGCGGCGGCGGCGGGTACCCCACCCCCTGCTGTCACGCGATGGCATGGAAGCGCCGAAGTCTCCAAGAAACCCCTTCCTTGTGTACAGAAGTAAACAGCGCCCAACTGCGCAGCTGTAGCTTACCCCGGTCTAACTCACGAAAGCCCCACCAGAGCCGAGCACCGCGGGGCCAGGCTTGAAAACGGGGCCGCCGGAGTTCGGGGCGTGCTGGCGGGCGGCTCGCGACGACGACCCCGACCCCCCCCCCCCCCCGGTCGGTCCGCATCCACATTCCTGCCCGGATCAGTCCATGGCTACAACTACAAGACAAAAGCACGGTGGTGCCGTCAAGCGGCCCCGTCTTAGACGGGTGGGTACCCGCCGTGGCGCGGCGCGACGTCAACAAACAAGGGGGGGGGGGTAAACAAACACCCGCTCTGGCACCCACGTGGTGGAACAGGGTGTAGGAAGCGTATTGTTGCTCCGTTCCGCTCGGTGAACCCGCACTATGCAAATCGCTCTTCGGGACTTCCATTCGCGGAGTTCAGGGGGCCCTAAGGGTACGAGAGGAAGGGGGGGATAACCAGGTGCATTAAGTGTAACTAACTATATATATATATATATATATTATCTAGATAGATACACGCGTACATCTCTAGTCACGCTTCTGTAAATAATCCTGTCTTCTTTGTCTTTTGTCTTTTTGCAGCATAATATTAAATAAGCTTAAATGGTTTGTGGTGCATTCTTGTGTGGCTTAGCGAGATTAAAACGCGCGAAAGGTTAAGAAGCTCGCTTTAGTTCTGAAACAATAGGACAATTAATTGCACCACCTGCATATTTTCGGCAAAGTTACCTTCGACTCGACAACGGATAAACCGGGTTATGGTAGAGAAATAATGACGACGATGAAAAGGTAACTACTCGGCTCTCTCTCTCTCTCTCTCTCTCTCTCTCTCTCTCTCTCTCTCTCTCTCTCTCTCTCTCTCTCTCTCTCAGCTTTCCTCCTGTCATACATTCGGGTCTGGCCCCTGAGGAAGAACAATCCGGTCGAAATATTGGGAAGAGATAAGGTTTATTGTTTTTCTCTTTTTCCGTTTGATTGATATATGCATACCTTCTGTGATACGTGTGCTAGCTATAGCTCTTTTAAGGTCCGAACTCGAGGTATTTTCCAGAATCGAATGACACCTCTCTGTCTGTCTGTCTGTCTGTCTGTCTGTCTGTCTGTCTGTCTGTCTGCTCTCTCTCTCTCTCTCTCTCTCTCTCTCTCTCTCTCTCTCTCTCTCTCTCTCTCTCTCATTTCAGTCAGCTGCAAATACACATACAGCTGGGATTTGTTATGACTGAATGAGTGACTGACTGCTGATTTGATCTGATTCCACGGACGGACTGACTGACTGACTGACTGACTGACTGAGAACGAGGCCGACTGAACTAGCCAACAGTTTCGCAACGAAGTACCAACAGATCTCTTCTCGGCTGATCAATAACTATAACACAAGCTAACAGAGTCACATACCAATGACAAACACGTTGTCTGGCCGCGCGCGTCACTGGTCGGGGCAAATGGCCGGTTGACCTACGGCTGGATTTTGGGAGATCCAGACACACAAACGGTTCACAAGAACGCCGACTTAATAACGACATTGCAAAACATGTACCAATTTTCGGGGTAAGCCCCCTTTTTTTTTTCAAAGCGACCAAACAACAATTAAACGGTGATAAATGAACACGTACTTATCCGGCTGCGTGTTGAGGTGTACTGAATGCCTGGGGTGTTGGGAAGAACACGGATACCTCCAAACATTCCAGGCGATCAACACACCCAGACCGCAACCAGATAAAGTACGTGTTGACTGGCCACCGTTTAACTGTTGTTTTGTCGCTTTGAAAAAGGGGCATACCACGAACATCAGCACGTCTTTTGTACTGTCATATTGAATCGGTGTTCTTTTCGACCGTTTATATGTTTGGATCTTGTTCTAAAATTCTAGCAGTCATCTTTGTTTGAGATTTGTTGTTGTTGTTGTTGTTGTTGTTGTTGTTGTTGTTGTTGTTGCTGTTGTTGTTGTTGTGTTGTTGTTGTGTGTGTGTGTGTGTGTGTGTGTGTGTGTGTGTGTGTGTGTGTGTGTGTGTGTGTGTGTGTGTGTGTGTGTGTTGGGGGTGGGGGTGAGGAATGAAACTGGGAAAACAGGGGTGGGGCCGGGGGGAGGGGAGGGGGGGACTCGTGACGTTTATATGAGCACCGTGTGTGTGTGTGTGTGTGTGTGTGTGTGTGTGTGTGTGTGTGTGTGTGTGTGTATGTTGGGGTGGGTGGGGTGAGGAATGAAACTGGGAAAACAGGGGAGGGGGGGAGGGAGGGAGGGAGGGGGGGGGGGGACTCGTGACGTTTATATGAGCACCTGTGTGTGTGCGTGTGTGTGAAATAAGCAGAATTACTTAACACGGCCACTGAGTTTCACAATCACCGGAGTCTGGTCGCCTGATGGTCACACCGAATGACTCATCAGTAATGTGGAATGACTCTCCAATGACCCCGAATAACTCACCGACGACGCCGAATGACTCACCGACGACGCCGAATGACTCACCGACGACGCCCGAATAACTCACCGACGACGCCGAATGACTCAAAATACTCAAATTGTTAAAGGAACACGACACAACGATGTGCATTTAAAAAATACAAAAATAATATAAAGCAATGAGCGAACACTCGCCAGTTGGTGGTGGCGGGAGGGGGGGGGGGGACGAGAGAGAGAGAGGGAGGGAGGGAAGGAGAGAGAGAGAGAGAGAGAGAGAGAGAGAGAGAGAGAGAGAGAGAGAGAGAGTTTCATTCTTTCACTGCGAATTTTCAGCAATCACGCCTTCTTAGAAAAGACCAACGAACACTCACCACCAATGGACGCTGAATAAAACGACAACGTGAAACGTACAAAAATTTCGAAACAAATGCCTTTGTCAAAGCAACGGAAGAAAAAAAGCGGCATTTACCCAGCAAAAATGCCCTTTTTCATCGCAACGAACAAGCACCATTGACCCGAACAACGCGACGTTTACCGGCAAAGATGCTCTCGTTCAAAGCCACGAACAAACGCTGCTCAGTGGCGGGTTCCGCAATTAGCTCTACGCCCCTCCTCTATCCGCACAAGATTTCGGGGGAGTGGGGGGGGGAGGGGGCGGGAGAGAGAGAGAGAGAGAGAGAGAGAGAGAGAGAGAGAGAGAGAGAGAGAGAGAGAGAGAAATTGATGACTACTAGCGTTCTAGAACACATGAAGCGAAAAAGAACGCTTATTTAATAATGACAAAACACAACGTGCGAATTTTCGGGGGTAAGCCTCTTTTTCAAAGCGGCAAAACAACACATACACAACAGTGAAACCATGGACCTTAAACGGTTTAAAAAAGAACAAGAAAAAAGAAAAAGAAATGTAGGGTAGTATATGTGTGTGTGTGTGTGTGTGTGTGTGTGTGTGTGTGTGTGTGTGTGTGTGTGTGTGTGTGTGTGTGTATGTCAGCGTGTGTTGACTGGTGAAATACACGGTGATTTGAGTCTGATTCAGCGCTCGAATGATATCTAATCCATCTCATCTGATCGCCGCTGAACTCTCTAGTGTGTCATCCCCAGTGAACGTGCATGCCGGCCAAGGACAGCGTGGCGGAACCCAGGCGGTTCTACTTCTACAAACACTTTTCCGCCCGGAGTCAAGGGCATTTGCGGAAAAACATGCCGGCCACTCTTCGGGGTTTTCGCGCGAAACACTAATCGTGACGTTACGAGTGGCTGAAGTCTCGGGTGACTAAAAGGCAGGGACCCTCTATGACGAAGTCCACAAAACCCAAACAATCAGCACTAACATGCATACACACATGCGACGACGACACACGCCGCATTGTTGGTAGAAAGGTACAACAAGCAACCCAGTCATCTGGTAGACGATGCCAGTCGGCCAATGTCCGACGCCCTAACGGCCAACGTCCGACGCCCTAGCGAGGAAAACGACAGTGGACGATGCCAGTCGGCCAATGTCCGACGCCCTAGCGAGGAACAGCGGACGGTGCTGGTCGGCCAATGTCCGACGCCCGGTCCTAGCGAGGAAAACGACAGTGGACGAGGAAAACGACAGCGAACGATGCCAGTCGGCCAATGTCCGACGCCTTAGCGAGGAACAGCGGACGATGCTACTTTTGCTAGTCGGCCAATGTCCGACGCCCGGTCCTAGCGAGGAAAACGACAGTGGACGAGGAAAACGACAGTGGACGAGGAAAACGACAGCGGACGATGCCAGTCGGCCAATGTCCGACGCCCTAGCGAGGAACAGCGGACGGCTACTTTTGCTAGTCGGCCAATGTCCGACGCCCGGCCCTAGCGAGGAAAACGACAGTGGACGAGGAAAACGACAGTGGACGATGCCAGTCGGCCAATGTCCGACGCCCTAGCGAGGACGGACGCTGCCAGTCGGCCAATGTCCGACGCCCTAGCGCGGAACAGCGGACGATGCCAGTCGGCCAATGTCCGACGCCCCAGCGAGGACGGACGATGCCAGTCGGCCAATGTCCGACGCCCTAGCGAAGACGGACGCTGCCAGTCGGCCATTGTCCGACGCCCTAGCGAGGACGGACGCTGCCAGTCGGCCATTGTCCGAACGCCCCAGCGAGGACGGACGCTGCCAGTCGGCCAATGTCCGGCGCCCTAGCGAAGACGGACGACGCCCGGCGCCCTAGCGAGGACGGACGATGCCAGTCGGCCAACGTCCGACGCCCTAGCGAGGACGGACGATGCCAGCCGGCCAATGCCCGACGCCCGGACGACGCCAGTCGGCCAATGTCCGACGCCGGCGTTGAGCCGACAGCCCAGGAAGCACCCCCCGCGACGCCCGGCGCCCGGCGAGGACAATGTGAGGGAAGCGGCTCGGCGGGACCGGGGCCCCGTCTGCCCACTCCCGGGCTGCTAATAGCGCGGCCTGCTTATCCCCATCACGGGCTCAGACGCAACTGCGCCGCTCCACATTATGGCGTGATGATCGATTCGGGCGGGGCGGGCCCGGGTCAGTCAGTTCAGCGTCCCGCGCCACGCTCGCTGCGGTCGAGCGGAGCCCAAGAGAGAGGGAGAGCTCTGCGAACACACTCCCAGCATCGCTTTCCGGCTCCTTCCTCCAAACACTGCCACATTCGGTTACGCCTCTTTATCTCCGCGCTGCTGGTCACCGACGCGGTCAGCGCCCTCCGAAAGGTTCGGGTACCGATACGACGGTAGAAGCAACCTAGCGCCCAAGCACGCACGTAAACACGAGACGCATCCACCCCGGGTAAAAAAAAAGAAGAGTTCCGTCTCGATTCAAACGATTGTGGTTTCATTTGTGCGGGTGCAAACTTTGTTGGCGGCTATAAATGACACGCCTGGTTTTATTTGAGTCGTTTGTAGCACACTTACTGCTGTTTGAGCAACAACAACAAAACTGCTCGTTAGCCGACAGTCTTCTGGACCCTATGCCGTAACTAAATACGGCAGTGGTTGAAGGAAGGATGTCGTAAGCCAGTGCTCGGAGCGTGCTGTGTGAACAGGGAAGTACGTGGCACGTGGTGCTCGGTCGGCTCTCTCGGCTGCATGGGCTGGGTTGTCTTGCTGCCGATTTGTGTGTCCCAACAGTGATTTCCGCGGACACTGTCTCTAGTGACTGTGTTCCCCATAAACCGCTGAAACATTCATTTGCGGGGTACACACAACCACCCGAGTTCCCCACCACCTGAATATAATACCGTTCTGGTGGAGGTCCACTTTTTGCAGCGTAAGTAAGTAAGTAAACATGGGGCTTAACGTCCACAGAAACCATAAGGCTTATTAGGGACGGGGAGAACGGGGGGGGGGGGGGGGGGGTATATTATATACCTATCGCTACACTGTCACCACCAGAATGATTCCTGCATTAAGATGGGCAGCGATGAGAGCCATTTTAATGTTTCAGTAGGAAGTGATGGACAAAGTCACAAGACAGTGTCCACAAACCACAACCTTTCTGAAGAGAAAGGACAGCCGAAGCGGTATCGGACCGAGGTCCTTCCGCTTACCAACCTAACGCCTTACCGCTAGGACAACCCCCCCCCCCCCATCCCTCTGTCCCTAATAAACAGTAAGACGCTGAACAACAAAATCATCTGCGGTCGCTGGGTGAGGCGGCTTGGCCTAGCGACACAAGGCGGTCAGTTCGGCTGGCAGACGACGTTGGTTCGATTCCCCGCTTCGGTTCTCCTTTTTCTTCAAAATGGGGGGTTTACGGGTAGCCACGTGACCTCGCCCCTCAATGACTGAAACATTAAAATGGTTCTCCTCGCTGCCCATCTTACTTCAGAACTCATTCTGGTGGTGGCAGTGTAGCGTCAGGCTTAACCACCCCAGATCTAGCGAGAGAGAGAGAGAGAGAGAGAGAGAGAGAGAGAGAGAGAGACAGAGACAGAGACAGAGACAGAGACAGAGAGACAGAGACAGAGAGAGTGTGAGTGAGTGAGTGAGTGAGAGAGAGTGAGTGAGAGAGAGTGTGAGTGAGAGAGTGAGTGAGAGAGAGTGTGAGTGAGTGAGAGAGAGAGAGAGAGAGAGAGAGAGTGTGTGTGTGAGTGTGTGTGTGTGTGTGTGTGTGTGTGTTGTGTGTGGTGTGTGTGTGTGTGTGTGTGTGTGTGGGGAGTGAGTGAGAGAGAGGTGAGTGAGAGAGAGTGGTGTGAGTGAATGAGTGAGTGAGAGAGAGTGTGAGAGAGAGAGAGAGAGAGAGAGAGAGAGTGTGTGTGTGTGTGTGTGTGTGTGTGTGTGTGTGTGTGTGTGTGTGTGTGTGTGTGTGTGTGTGTGTGTGTGTGTGTGTGTGTGTGTGTGATACACTGTACACACCATATCGTACAGTGTAACTGCGTACCGAGCTAGATTTAGCGGGTGTACACCGGTAATACAGTGGCACAAACAACGAGGACAGCGCAGCTCAGCAAGCCCACCTTCGGCAAATCATGACTCGGCCTTTTTACGAGAGAATGAAAATCAGCGGAACAGAACAATCGATGTACTGTATCCACGGCGGTTATGATCATGTAAGACAGTGCTGCTCAATGCTTGTGGTAGAGTTGGGTCGTTGTGAGGTGACCCTGTGCGGCTGACAGGGCGTGGAAATCCAGGTACTAGCTATGCGCGCGCGCGCGTGCGCGCGTGTGTGTGTGTGTGTGTGTGTGTGTGTGTGGTGTGTGTGTGTGTGTGTGTGTGTGTGTGTGTGTGTGTGTGTGTGTGTGTGTGTGTGTGTTGTGTGTATGATGTAGACTATGTCCGTCCGTCCGTCCGCCAGACAGCCAGAGACACCGGCGGACTGACTGACGCAGTGACTGACTGACGGACTGACGGACTGACGGAGGGCCTGAGTGACGGACGGACAGACCGACGAACGGACTGCGTTTCAGGGACCGAACCTCACGCCACTCAAAACAATCATACACTACAAGCCAGGAGCTGAAATCGACCTCGTCGTTCGACCGATCGATCGATCTTGTGGCACAAATCAGTGTGCAACACCAACAGTCTTTCGCGCGCCTGTAAACAGTCGGCTCCAGTGACGCAAGTCCCTGGGGGGTGGGGCGGGTGGGGGTGGAGGTGACGGTGTGGGGTTGCGGGGGGGGGGGGGGGGAGGGAGAGAGAGAGAGAGAGAGATGCAGGCGAAGCCAGACCGGCGCATGACGGCGCATACCTCAAAACCGACCGCCTTTACAGCCACCAGAGCTCCAGAGAGCTGTGTGAGAGTGGAGGTGGTGGTCCTGTTCTACCGGTCCCTAAATAACAGTGATAGTCCTAGTCCATGCGGACTCTGTGTGTGTGTGTAAAGCGACACCGAACCCCAACCCACCTGCCGGCTGTACAGCAGAAAGAGCCGGGAAGACCTTACTATCTCCCATAATAATAACAGTGATGATGATAATAATAATGTACATTTATCAGGCGCGAAGCACATCATACTTGTAACTACCAGCGCCGAACGCAGCTACTGACCCTCTCAGCTGAGAAGTCCACGTGTGACCCACTGCTCAGCCCTGTCATCTTTTAAAGCCAAACTGAAAACCTTCCTCTTCTCACAGTATTTCCACCCCGACTAATATCAATGCCCAGTTTCTGCTGCAATCATTGTGTGTTGTGTGTGTGTGTGTGTGTGTGTGTGTGTGTGTGTGTGTGTGTGTGTGTGTGTGTGTGTGTGTGTTTCCATTTAATACCTTATGTAAATTGTTTTAGTTGGACTGTGCTCTACGTACGTATAGAATATTGTATTTAGGTTAATATGTATCCTGTGTGTGCTCAGGGCGTTGATGAGCGCATGATCAATGCACATTGTTATTATTATTATTAGTAGTAGTTGTAGTAGTATTATGAGGTCGAGCGACAGCTGCGATTGTGTAGACTGAGGACATAATATAATAAAACAGACTGTGGAGATAATAAAACACAGACTGGGGAGGTAATAAAACACAGAGTGTGGAGATAATAAAACACAGACTATGGAGATAATAAACAAAGACTGTGAAGATTATAAAACAGACTGCTGAGATAATAAAACATAGACTGTGGAGATAATAAAACACAAACTGTGGAGGTGAATAAAACACAGACTGTGGAGGTAATAAAACACACACTGTGGAGGTAATTAAACCGATTGTGGAGATAATAAGACACAGGCTGTGAAGGGGAAGGGGTAATCATGTACGTCATCCAGTAAATCAGACTGCAAATTGTTTCAGCGGAAAGCAACGAGCGTGGCGATGGTTTTTCTTTTTTTTCTTTTTTCTTTTTTTAAAGACTGAAAGAGAGAAGGAGAGGAAAGAGAAAATGAGGGGAGTGACCTATGAGGGGAGTAATTGAGAGAGAGAGAGAGAGAGAGAGAGAGAGAGAGAGAGAGAGAGAGAGAGAGAGAGAGACAGACAGACAGACAGACAGACAGACAGACAGACAGACAGACAGACAGACAGACAGACAGACAGACAGACAGAAACACAGAGAGAGAGAGGGAATCATCTGCTTATTACTTTAGGCCCGTGTAGCAGATGTAAGTAAGTATGTAGTTCATAACTGATTTTCATTACTCTGTCCCTGTCTCAGAGAGACAGACAGACAGACAGACAGACAGACAGACAGAAAGAGACAGAGACAGAGATCGGCGGTATGTATGTGTGTGTGTGGGGGGGGGGGGGGGGGGGGGGGGGGGGGGGGGGGGGGGGGGGGGGGGGGGGGGGGGGGGGGGGGGGGGGGGGGGGGGGGGGGGGGAGGGAAAAGCGCATGGTGACGACTGAGAAACTCAGCAAGGGAGGGCAGGGAGTGGAAAAACGAAACAAACACAAGAGAAGTGACAAGAGGCGAAAGGAAGGAGCAGAGAGGAGGGGGCCGTGGCGGGGTGGGGGGTGGGGCGTGAAGAGGGGGGAAGGGAGGGAAGAGGCCAACAGAAGACACACACAACAGGGACCGCCAACGCACGGTGACAAACGCCTACCTGTCTTCCAGGTGAGAAAACCAAAACACCCCAGACAAAACCCCTGTCCGCCGAGGATGCCATCGAGGGGCCGCTCAATCAATCACCGCGGATACACGCTCAATTATCTCCTCCCTCTTGTTCCTAACGCCGCCCCCCCCCCCCCCCCCCCCCCCCCCCCCCCCCCACAGCACACACAGAGGTCCCAAGCGAGCCAGCCAGCCAGCCAGCGAGCAAGCGTGCGCGTGTCGCCGTGTACACACGTCACGCAGCCCCGTAACACACGTACCTAGCACCACAGCACAGCCGCCGGCATCTCACAGCACACGGAA
>JABMCL010000565.1:622500-627500 GCA_018857735.1 Alviniconcha marisindica
GAAAGGAAGCAACCACCACCACCACCACAACCACAACAACAAAATAAAAAGACAAAAAACAGCGACAGGTCACAAAGTCTGTCCTCGCTGAAGACCCCACCAAGCCCCCCCCGCCCCCCCAAACCCTTGAGGCACCCAACCCCTTTGACATGCAAAATAATTCATGATCGCAGCTGCGGTGCAATACTCTCCCTCTTCCCCCACCTCCAAAACCCTTTCCCCCCTCTTCTCCCCGTCCCCAATAAGCCTTACGGTTTCTGTGGACGTTAAGCGCCATGTTTACTTTCTGCGTCATTCGGAAAGCTTCACTCGGGCCAGGTTTTCACATGGGAGCCCTTCTGACGCGTTACCTGGACAGAAAGGAAGCAACCACCACCACCACAACAACAACAAAATAAAAAGACAAAAAACAGCGACAGGTCACAAAGTCTGTCCTCGCTGAAGACCCCTAGGCGTCCAAGCACCCCCTACCCCCCCCCCCCCCCCCCCCCCCCCACCCTCACCCCCAACCCTTGAGGCACCCAACCCCTTTGACATGCAAAATAATTCATGATCGCAGCAGCGGCAAAAAAAGAAAAGGGAAAAACAAAGCAGCCTCCGGAATGGAAGCCGGCAGACCGACGGCCGTATCGACTTGGCGAGCAAAAGCAATCTCCGTACACCACGAACAAACTCTCGCATTATGGCTCTCAACCCCTTCAATTCTGAAAGATAAAACTTTTATTCTCCTTACCCTCCCTCCCTCCCCCACCACCACCACCACCTCCACTTCCACTTCCTCCTCCCCAAACTTAAAACTGCAGAATCCATCGCCAAACAGAACAGCTTTTGTCCGTTGGCCTATTCACGGGGCGAGACTCGAATGGAAAAGACCGATTCCCGAGTCCGAAACATGTCGCTCTGCGAACGCTCAGGGGCCAACACAAAAGCAATCCAAACGATGCACAATGCGACCGCGTGCGTTTTAACTGCATAGAGGCTTCCGGGCTCTCAATCACCCGAGCACTTCAAACAATGGCAACGTCACAATTCAAGCCCCCCCCCGTGCAAAAAAACACCCAACCACCCCCCCCCCCCCAAAAATAAAATAAAAAAAATCCGAAGAGCGGCCGCCATGTTTTCCCCCCAAGAGCTAAAGCACAGCGAGGGAGCGAAAGAGGCCTTGATTCCGGACAAAACCGTCACACTACGCAATGGTGCATGTCCATAATTACTGATGACGACAGATACGAGCTGCAGTCAAACGGGACAAATTGCACAGTCGTTCTCTCAGACCAAAATCGCCGATCAACGAGTCCTCGATTCCGGACAAAGCCTCAGCTCAGTCGGTAGAGCGTCCGACTGAAAAGCCAGACGCAATACTGACGGGGGTTCGAGTCCCCGGAGCGGTAGGGAGAGGTACGGTGAAGTACCTTCCTTCTTTTTTTCTTTTTTTTTTATGTCAGGAAAGTCGCAGGGGGTCCAGTCTTTTCTGTTTTTGTTTTGTTGTTGTTGGTTTGTTGTTGGTTTGAACACACAGGGTCTGGAGGTACAGTCTGTACAGTGTGTGTGTGTGTGTGTGTGGTGTGCGTGCGTGCGTGCGTGCGTGCGTGCGTGCGTGCGTGTGTGTGTGTGTGTGCATCTTTTGCATAGTTATGCTTGAACGCTCGTTGATGTCTACATCACGTGTTAGCTTTTCTTTTCTTTTCGTTTTTTAACTGCTGATAACATTTTCCATCTCGATGTACATTATGTGTGCTATACTATGCTTGTTCAGCGCTTTGAGACGCAGGGGAGGCGCTTTACAAATTTCCATCATCATTATTATTATTATAGCGGAGTCAATTCGTGCAGAAGACACAGTATCAAGGAGCGTAATAGGCCATGGGGGACAGTGTTATGCGGTAAAAAAAAAAAAAAAGAGACAGGGTCAAGGAGTCTAGTAGGCCATAGAGGACACTGTGTCAAGCGGTAAAAAAAGACACTGGATAAAGGGGTACAGTAGGACATAGATGACACAGTGTCAAGGAGTATAGTAGGCCATGGAGGACACTGTGTCAAGCGGTAAAAAAGACACTGGATAAAGGGGTACAGAGGACATAGATGACACAGTGTCAAGGAGTATAGTAGGCCATGGAGGACACTGTGTCAAGCGGTAAAAAAGACACTGGATAAAGGGGTACAGTAGGACATAGATGACACAGTGTCAAGGAGTATAGTAGGCCATGGAGGACACTGTGTCAAGCGGTAAAAAAAGACACTGGATAAAGGGGTACAGTAGGACATAGATGACACAGTGTCAAGGAGTATAGTAGGCCATGGAGGACACTGTGTCAAGCGGTAAAAAAAGACACTGGATAAAGGGGTACAGATAGGACATAGATGACACAGTGTCAAGGAGTATAGTAGGCCATGGAGGACATGTGTCAAGCGGTAAAAAAGATAGGCATGACAGTGACAATGCAAGGGAGTAGGCCATGAGACATCAGCGAAGCGATAAGACAGTGGACATAGATACACAGTGTCAAGGAGTACAGTAGGCCACGGAGGACACTGTGTCAAGCGGTAAAGAAGACACTGGATGAAGGGGTACAGTAGGACATAGATGACACAGTGTCAAGGGGTATAGATGGTTATAAAAAGGACAGTTTCCTGCGGTACAAAAGACACAGTGTCAAAGGACAGAGTATACTATAGAGGACACAGTGGCATGGGGTATAGAAGACACAGGGTCAAGAGTCAAAGAAGGCACGGTGGCAAGGGGTACAGAAGACACGGGGTCAAGAGCCAAAGAAGACACGGTGGCAAGAGGTATAGAAGACACAGGGTCAAGGGTACAGACGACACTGGGTCAGGGTGTATAGACTGACTTCCAGAGATGATTGTGGACTCCAATGTTTTACTGGAGGACAAAGACAAAGACTTGTCCACAGCGGGACAGCGAGCTGCGATACCTGTGGACTCTACTGTTTTACTGGAGGACAAAGACAAAGATCTGTCCACAGCGGAACAGTTTTACTGGAGGACAAAGATCTGTCCACAGAGGAGGACAAAGATCTGTCCACAGTGAAAGAGCGAGCTCAGACGCTTGTGGACTCCACTGTTTTACTGGAAGACAAAGATCTGTCCACAGTGGAACAGGGAGCAGAGACGCATGTGGACGAGCGTTCCCTGGCGAGTTGCGTGCGAGCCCGTTTCCCTGATATAGTGATGGGTTCCCACACTGTCTGGAAAGCATAGTCAGCCTACTCCTACTTCGTTGGGTAATGGGTGTATGCGTGTCTCCCTGTAACCTAGCCGCCCCCAGTACTTCTCGCTGAACGACCGGGCTCTTTCACTCGTGTACTACCGCGGTAGCACGGGGGTGGAACGGACACCGCAATAAGAGTCTGCACAGAAAGCGGGAGCTGTGGGAGAGTCGAGGCGGCCGTCCTGAGCTGTCCGTCCTAACGAACCTTCCGGTTTCCGTGGACGTAAAGACTTATTATTGAACCGTGCTTCGGCATTGGTCACAACTTGTCCCTAATATGTCAGCTGACATCTGAGGACATTAGGCATCACTTCATCATCATCAACCCAACTCGGGAGCAGAGCATTCTCCAGCCGCTCCGGCCGGGGTTCGAACCCCCGACACGCCGACCACGAGTCTGGCTGTCTACCACTGAGCTACAATCCGCGCCTAAGCCCCCCGCAGCCACACCACGGTGTCTGCTCCACCAGTGACGTAACGCGCAACGGCTCGGGAAATTCACGGGTTAAAAACACAGTCCAACCAAGCGGCGGCGTGTCTGCTGGACCTGATTCCAGCGACCACCACAAATGTATGCTTGCATACCCAAGTGTTTTTAGCCGCCTGACTACAGGCCTCGATTTTACTACAAGTGTATTTAAACTACCATGTGCGTCTTCGACGTTTTTAACTGTAGACACTGTGTGTGCCGATTGTACATATTACATGTTGGTGCAGCCCGCCGACATAACCTTACAAGGTTTTTCATCTGCAGCCCAGTTTTTAACTGTAAATAGTGGACGACGATCTTTTTAACCGGACCCCTAGTGTGCTGCCCAGTTCTACGAGTGAATGCCCCAGTACAGCCAAGACGACCCAGCACCCTGACCCCAGTATTGATCCGCAGGTGGACACATCTCATCTCTCCCCTCACCCCTCATTCCCCTTTGTTCCAGCGACCTCATATCCCGATCCAAATATTGATCCGCAAGTGGACCAAGCTTTCTTCGCTCCCCATCCCCCCGTCTCCCCCATGATCTAACTATGATATATCCAAGTCAAGCTTACTTTATAGATTGTCCCTAATATGCTTTTAGCATCTGAGGACATTAAACAAAAACTCAACAACAACAAAAGCAGCGGCGTCATAGTTCAGGAGCTGTGTGCGAGTCGAGGCGGCCGTCCTGAGCTGTCCGTCCTAACGAGCCTTCTGGTTTCCGTGGACGTAAAGAATTATTGCACCGTGCTTCGGCATTGGTCACAACTTGTCCCTAATATGTCAACTGACATCTGAGGACATTAAGCAACACTTCATCATCAGCAGCGGCGTGTGAGCCGGTTTGGCCTAGCGGTAAGGCGGTAGGCTGGTAAGCAGAAGGACCTCGGTTCCAATCTGCTTCGGCTCTCCTTTCTCTTCAAAGGTTGTGGTCTGTGGACACTGTCTTTGTGACTCTGTCCCTCACAGTTATGAAACATTAAAATGGCTCTCACCGCTGCCCATCTTAATGCAGAAGTCATTCTGGTGGTGACAGCCGCGTAGCGATAGGTATATAACCTCTCTCCCTCCCTCCCTCTTCCCCCATCTCCATACCCCCCCACCCCCCTTCTCCCCGTCCCTAATAAGCCTCATGGTTTCTGTGGACCTTAAGCACCATGTTTACTTATCAACGGCGTTCGAACGAGCACCCTGGAAGCCATCAGCGCAAAACGAAGGTTCCTCAAATCCCGCGCACTTTCTGAAAACAGGTCTCAGGGGCGGGATAGTTCTCTGGCAGAGAGAGAGCGTGGGACC
>JABMCL010000565.1:632500-640000 GCA_018857735.1 Alviniconcha marisindica
AGAGGGAGATTATATATTTATCGCTACGCTGTCACCACCAGAATGACTCCTGCAGTAAGTAAGTCAACGTGGTGCTTAACGTCCACAGAAACCGTAAGGCGACAAGGGGGGGGGGGGGGGGGGGGGGGGGGGGGGGGAGGTACGGAGGTGAAGTAACTAAGTGCGTAAACATGGTGCTTTAACGTCCACAGAAAGCGTAAGGCTTATTAGGGACGGGGAGAAGGGGTGGAAGGGGGTATGGCGGTGGGGGGAGAGGGAGATTATATACTTATTGCTACACTGTTACCACCAGAATGATTCCTGCATTAAGGTGGGCAGCGATGAGAGCCATTTTAATGTTTCAGTCGTAAGTGGTGGACAAAGTCACAGGACAGTGTCCACAAACCACAACCTTTTTGAAGAGAAAGGACAACCGAAGCGGTATCGAACCGAGGTCCTTCCGCTTACCAACCTAACGCCTTACCGCTAGGCCAAACCGGCTCACAAACGGAGGTGCGGAGAGAGGGAGATTATATACTTGTCGCTACACTGTCACCACCAGAATGACTCCTGCATTAAGGTGGGCAGGGATGAGAGCCGTTTTAATGTTTCATCAACTGTGAGGGACAAAGTCACAGGACAGTGTCCACAGACCACAATAATTTTTGAAGACAAAGGAGAGCCGAAGCGTTTCGAAGTGTTTCCGGGACTGAGGGGGACAAGTCATGGACCTGTGTATATACAGGTCCATGGGAGAAGTACTGGACCCGTCCCTAACAAGCCTTATGGTTTCTGTCCATGTTTACTTACTGAAGTACTGGAGGCCCGAGATCTCAAGAGGTGGAGGACAGTGCTGAGCGGGGGTGGGTGTGTGGGGTGTGTGGGTGTGTAGGTGTGGGGGTGTGCAGGGTGTGTGGGGTGTGTGGGTGTGTGGGGGGGACTATACCTGAAGCGTAGACACACTGTATCTCTCTCTGTCTGAGTACATTCAGCACTGAACAATGTTAAGTGAATGCTGCACAAACTGAATGAAGTATCGGTAAGTGAGGTGTGTGTGTGTGTGTGTGTGTGTGTGTGTGTGTGTGTGTGTGTGTGTGTGTGTGTGTGTGTGTGTGTGTGTGTCTGTTGTGTTGTGTGTGTTTCTGTGTTTCTGTGTGTTTGTGTGTGTGTGTGTGTGTGTGTGTGTGTGTGTGTGTGTGTGTGTGTGTGTGTGTGTGTGTGTGTGTGTGTGTGTGGCTGTGTGTGTGTGTGTGTGAGTGTGTGTGCGCGCGCGCGCATGTGTTTCTGTGTGCGTGTGGGGAGGGGGTGTATATGTGTGTGGGTGCACGCGCCCACGCGCGTGTATATGTGTGCGTGACTGTCCTAGTGTTGTTGTATTTGCTTATGATTGGTACTTGTGATATTGTACAGCTCCGTGAGGTCTTCATTCAAAAAAACAAAAACAAAGTTTTTCATCATCATCATCATCATAGTTGGAATACTATTGCGCTGCGACCGGTCGCGGTGCGAGCCACTTTAATCTCTCATTTTAAAATAAATGGGGGCAGGGAATGTAGCGGTGGGGGCCGGGGGTAGGGGGGAGAGTCATAATTACTGTGGGACTGTCCGTTAACCACAACTTGTGAAGCGAGAGGGAACAGCCGAAGCGGAACTGAAACCGGGTCCTTCTGCTTACCTGCCTAGCGACTTAATTAGTACCCCGCTGGGCCAAACCGACCCCCTCCCCCACAACCACCACCACCCCATTCGCCACCCCCTCTTCCTTGTTTGTTAGACCTGTCTAACGCCGTCTCTGGGGAAGCACTGGCAGGGACCGAGATCACTAGGTTTCAAGGTTGTGTTTTATCGAGCTTTTTGCCACTGGGGGCTAGAAAGCGAAGTTACATTCACATTGCTGGAATTTTAGTTTGAAATTGCGTGTGCGTGCGTGCGTGCGTGCGTGCGTGCGTGTTTGTCTCCCTCTCTCTCTCCTATTTTTCTAAAATATAGTTCATTTTCGTTATGTTTATGAACTCTTTTTGCTGATGACTATTTAGTTTATTATAAGCAGTATCACAATATTGCTGTAAGTTGCACAAAAAACTGGACTAAAACATGACCACAAAAAAGAAAAGAAAAAAAGTTACATTCACACAAGACAGTCCAGTCCTTATGAACAAGTACATGAGTACTACTAATAAATAACTACCACATTTATATATATATATATATATATATATATATATATATTATATATATATATATATATATAGACTATCTAAACACAAATAATGTAAATGTCACTGGATGCGACAAGAAGGGTGGGGTGGGGAGTGAGGTGGGGGGGGGGGGGGGTGAAAGGGTGAAAGGGTGAAGGGTGGAGGGGGAAGTCTATACCCTGTTCTACACTGTCACCACCGGAACGACTCCTGCATGAAGACGGGCAGCGGTGCCGTGAGCCATTTTTAATCCTTCCTTGATTGTGAGAGGGGCTAAGCCACAACCTGAGACAGTGTCCATAATCACGGCTTTCGATGAGAAAGGCCGAAAGCCGAGCTAGGCAGGGGAATGTCGAGTCGAGTCGAGTCGAGTACTTCTTTGTTCCGTTCCAAGGAAAACGTGGGTGCCACACGTGAATAACAAACGACACAGAAACCAAATTTACTTGTATAAGAGATTTCACAGCCTTAGACTAGCAAGAACCGACCTCGTCCGCTTTCCGGCACAGGTTCGTAATGTTTTCCCATGGCCGTACGTAAGTAAGTAAACATGGTGCTTCACCTCATCATAGTTCAGGAGCTGTGTGAGAGTCGAGGTGGCCGTCCTGGGCTGTCCGTCCTAACGAGCCTTCTGGTTTCCGTGGACGTAAAGCTATACTGAACCATGCTTCGGCATTGGTCTCAGCTTGTCCCTAATATGTCAGCTGACATCTGAGGACGTTAAGCATCACTTCATCATCATCATCTTCACCTCATTCCGTCCCTAATAAGCCTTATGGTTTCTGTGGATGTTAAGCACCATGTTTACTTTGCTTCACCTCCATACCCCCTTCGCCCCGTCCCTAATAAGCCGTACGGTTTCTGTGGACGTTAAGCATCATGCTTACTTACTTACTTAACTTACTTACTTACTTACTTACTTACTTACTTACTTACTTACTTACTTACTTACTTACTTACTTACTGCTTGATGTCCATAGAAACCATAAGGCTTATTAGTGACGGTGAGAAGGGGGTGGGGGGAGCGTATGGAGGTGAGGGTGGGGGGAGGGAGAGTATATACTTATCGCTACACTGTCACCACCAGAATGACACCTGCATTAAGATGGGCAGCGAATGACAGCCATTTTAAGTTTCAGTAGGAAGTGATGACAAAGTCACAAGACAGTTTCCACAAACCACAGCGTTTTTGAAGAGAAAGGAGAGCCGAAGCGGTATCGAACTGAGGTCCTTCCGCTTACCAACCTACCGCCTTACCGCTAGGCCAAACCGGCTCACATTGGCCGTACATCTTCGTAGAGCGGAGAAAATGGAACCATAACGTCCAGCCAGGAGAGCGCCTGTGACCTGTGCGCCACTTTGGCCTAGCGGCAAAGCCAACACTGCTAAGCGGACGACGTCGGTTCGATTCCCCTGGTTCGGCTCTCCTTTCTCTTCAAAAGCTGTGATGTATGGACACTGTCTTGTGACTTTGCCCCTCACAGTAAAACGTTAAGACGGCTCTCATCGCTGCCCAACTGAATGTAGAAACCATTCTGGTGTAACAGTGTAGCGTTAGGTATAGTCTCCCTCTTCCCCCACCTCCTGGGATCTCCGCCCCCGCCAGTACCTCTTCGGAGACAACTCGGCGTTGAACCAGTTTAGTCAAAACAAAACCTAAAACAAAACGGCAGAAATACTCTGTCAAGTTGACATACCAAATGCCTGCTTGAGATCATATATATATAGAGAGAGAGAGAGAGCCGAGCTCGTGATTGAAAGGTCGCGGGTTCGAATCCCCGCAGGAGCGGCGGGAGAATTCTCTTCCCCAAGGTCAACTTTCTGTGCGGACTCTTTATTTCGGTATCCGTTCCACCCCCGTGTTACCGCAGTAGCACGTATAACACCCCGGTCATTCTGCCAAATGTGCAATTGGCAGATTACAGCCAAATACGCACGCGTGCACCTTACGTATGTGGCTTTGCGTGAAGTGACATGGTGCGTGGTTGTACGGTGTACACAGAGCGCACCGAGATGGCAGCAGTTTCGTGTGGCACCAGCCATGCCAGCGCTGTAAGTACACCACTTCGGTGGTTATTGAAAAACGCGCTATAAAAAGCGATTCACTCACGTCGAATCACACGCGAGCGTAATGAGTCTGCTCGAGAGCGGAGAATAGCGCTATATAAAAGCGATCATCATCACCATCTAATATATATATAATGCAGATTAAGAAGCAAAGCTCTGGAATAAAAATTCTGCCAACCATTTACCTTGCCCCATTTCCGCTGCGCGTGTAGCGTTAGGTTTAGCCCGCCCCCCCCCCCCCCCCCCCCCCCCCCCCCCCCCCCGCCCCCCCACACCCTCCCCACCAAACTCCTGGGATCTCGGCCCCCGCCAATACCTGTTCGGCAACGCAACACGTTTAACCAAGAAGAAGAAGAAGAAAACAACAACAAGCGCCTGTGACAATGCAAGCCTCGGCTGGCGAGCGTGGCCCTTTGTCCGGAAATGGGCGAGCTAGGTCTGGGCTTTGGCTCTGATGTGGAAATGTAAACACTGGAATTAAAAGCTGACGTGTGGGGCTGTCTTAGAAGGTTGTCACCCTCGTCAGTCGTGCTAACTGGAACGTGTCCAGTAGGGGAAGAAAAGAAAGAAAGAAAGAAAGAAAAAAAACCCAGCACCACAACAACATTCCGTCTCTCTTTCAGTCCCGTGGTATATTTTTTTGCGTATTACATCAGCCAGACCCACCCTCTCTCTCTCTCTCTCTCTCTCTCTCCCATTGGGTATTTTTGTGTATTACGACCTCAGCCGGCCAGTCTATTTTTGTCATTTCTGCTGTTCTCTCAGTCCCATGGTGTATTTTTGTGTATTACGACCTCAGTCTATTTTTGTCATTTCTGCTGTTCTCTCAGTCCCATGGTGTATTTTTGTGTATTACGACCTCAGTCGGCCAGTCTGTTTTTGTCATTTCTGCTGTTCTCTCAGTCCTATGGTGTATTTTTGTGTATTACGACCTCAGTCGGCCAGTCTGTTTTTGTCATTTCTGCTGTTCTCTCAGTCCTATGGTGTATTTTTGTGTATTACGACCTCAGTCGGCCAGTCTATTTTTGTCATTTCTGCTGTTCTCTCAGTCCTATGGTGTATTTTTGTGTGTTACGTCGGCCAGTCCATTTCTGTCAGTATCAGTTGTTTGTTTGTTTGTTTTTTGTTGTTGTTATCAGACCTAATATATCAGCCAATCTTTTTTCTTTTCTTTTTTCCCGCGGCGGGGTGGGGGGGGGGGGGGGGGGGGGGGGGGGTCCACTCAATTTTCTCAGTCTCGGCCTCATGGTGTATTACACTTTTATCAATTCTGTTTTCCCGCACTCAGTGCTACAGTGTAATGTATCAAGCGGTCCACTTTAGTTGTCTTTTTCTCTCAGTCCTCCGGTGTATTTTATCAGGCGATCCACTTTAGTTGTCGAAACTCAGGTTGTTGTTTTCTCAGGCCTACTGCCGTGTATCTCATTGTGCATAAAATGTCAGAGCTTGTTTGTGCGTGCGCATGCGTGTGAGAGCGAGAGGGGGGAGCGAGGGGGAGAGAGAGAGAGAGTGTGTGTGTGTGTGTGTGTGTGTGTGTGTGTGTGTGTGTGTGTGGTGTGTGTGTGTGTGTGTGTGTGACACAGCGCGTGCATGCAGCAAGAGTGTGCGCGTTCCGGAAACAACTAGCCTAGAAATTAGACCGGAAGGGGTTTTGCCGTCCCGTTGGAGATAAGAATCGTGGCAGGAGGTGGAGACAGGAGGAAGGGTGGGGGGACAGCCGCTGCCAGTGGCTTTCCCCGTCTGTAGTCATAGAAACACAACAACAAACGACGGCTAACGTCAATTTCTAAGCCTTTACCGCAGCGGCGGCAGGCACTTTCACTCGCCATTTTATTTTTTCTTCTTTTTTATTTTTTTAAGCTTCAGAAACAGAAGAAGAAAAAAAAAGCCAAGAAGAAGAAGAAAACATTAAGTAAAAATTTAAAAAGAAAAAGAAAAAGGTGGCTGGAACACAGGGTGTGGACAGTGACTTTCATCAACGGAGTCCGGTATAACTATGCTCTCCGAGCCAGTGACCTGAATGCTCCTTGTGTCCGCTGTAAGCCAGCAGCAAGCGCGCTGTCCCCGACAGCAGGCGGGCATCAGTATCAGCCATAGTCACAGAACAGAAGCTGGGCAGGCAGTGTCCGGTATACTGTGTCCGCTGTAAGCCAGCAGCAAGCGCGCTGTCCCCGACAGCAGGCGGGCATCAGTATCAGCCGTAGTCACAGAACAGGAGCTGGGCAGGCAGTGTCCGGTATACTGTGTCCGCTGTAAGCCAGCAGCAAGCGCGCTGTCCCCGACAGCAGGCGGGCATCAGTATCAGCCGTAGTCACAGAACAGAAGCTGGGCAGGCAGTGTCCGGTATACTGTGTCCGCTGTAAGCCAGCAGCAAGCGCGCTGTCCCCGACAGCAGGCGGGCATCAGTATCAGCCGTAGTCACAGAACAGGAGCTGGGCGGGCAGTGTCCGGTATACTGTGTCCGCTGTAAGCCAGCAGCAAGCGCGCTGTCCCCGACAGCAGGCGGGCATCAGTATCAGCCGTAGTCACAGAACAGGAGCTGGGCAGGCAGTGTCCGGTATACTGTGTCCGCTGTAAGCCAGCAGCAAGCGCGCTGTCCCCGACAGCAGGCGGGCATCAGTATCAGCCGTAGTCACAGAACAGGAGCTGGGCGGGCAGTGTCCGGTATACTGTGTCCGCTGTAAGCCAGCAGCAAGCGCGCTGTCCCCGACAGCAGGCGGGCATCAGTATCACTGTCAGTCCTAGTCACACAACAGGAGCTGGGCAGGCTGTGTCCAGTATACTGACAAGCAACAGAAACGCACAGCACCCACCCTCCCCTCACCAGTTATAAACCAGTGACAGCGTGACCTTCACACAGGCTCCTTCCGCCTCAAAATGCCCTCCCTCCTCTTCCAAGACCTCGTCGGGGACAACTCGGCGATAAACAAGAAAGTCTAACCAACGCACGAGTACCGTTCAAGTTCAATGTTGCTTCACGTCCACAGAGACCATAAGGACTGTTAGGGACAGGAGGGCCCAGGACGCCCACCTCGACTTTCACACGGCTCCTGAGCTCTGTAACTTCAGTGTTGCTTTACGTCCAAAGAGACCGTAAGGACTATTAGGGCGGGGAGCCCAGGACGGCCACCTCGACTTCCAGTACATGGCTCCTGAACTCTGTCTCTCTCCACTGAGTTCAAGTGCAATGTTGCTTCACGTCTACAGAGACCATAAGGACTATTTGGGACGGGGAACCCAGGACGTCCACCTGAAC
>JABMCL010000565.1:645000-675000 GCA_018857735.1 Alviniconcha marisindica
AACACTGAATACAGTCAGACCCGGCAAGTTGATTCTGTGTGTGTGTGTGTGTTGTGTGTTTGGTTGTGTGTGTGTGTGTGTGTTTGTGTTGTGTTGTGTTGGTTGTGTGTGTGTTGTGTGTGGTTGTGTTCGTGCGCGTGCGTGGTGTCGTGTGCGTGCGTGGTGGTGGGGTGTTGTGTATGTGTGTGTGTGTCGTGCGTGCATGTGTCGTGAGCCGCGGCATGTGGTGTGGTGCGTGCTGTGCGGGTGTGTGTGTGTGTGTGTGTGTGTGTGTGTGTGTGTGTGTGTGTGTGCTGTGTGTGTGTGTCGTGGCAGCTTGTGATGTGTGTGTGTGTGTGTGGTGTGTGTGTGTGGTGTGTAATCATGAGCATAGTTTAATGTAAATGTGTACGGGTGATGTTGTGTAGCGCGGAGGGGCCGGATGGAGGGGGGGGGGGGAGGGTTATAAGAAAGAGCGACAGAGGCGAAGATCATTTTGTGTCACTGTCAGCACAAAACACAGCTAGTCAAACCAAGAAAGTGTGTTTCCATACATTACACAGTGAGCTTTGCTGCCTCACTGGAAAATTCCATGAAAAAGGAAGCGGGAATATCTCAGTGGGTACAGCAACGGACTCGTTCGTGATCGAAAGGCCGCAGGTTCGAGTCCCGGCAGGAGCGGCAGGAGAACTTTCTTCTCCGTGGTCAACTTTCTGTGCTGAGTCTTATTTCAGTATCCATTCCACCCCCGTGTTACCGCATCACCCACCGTTATTCTGCCAAAAGTGCAGGTGGCAGGTTACAGCTAAACACGCATGCACCCGACTTGCGTAGCTTTGCATGAAGTAATGACACGGTGCATGGTTGCAGGGTGTACACAGAACGCGCCGAGATGGCAGCAGTTTCACGTGGCACCAGCCACGCAACAACCAAAAAACAAGCGCTGTAAGTACACCACTTGGATGGATATTCAGAACACGCTATAAAAAGGCAGTCACCCGTTTAGAATCGCATGTGACCAGAGCACAGAGAGTCTGCTCGAGAGTGGAGAATAGCGCCATATATGTCTATAAAAGCAGCGATCAACAACAAAACGGTAGTCATAGTTCAGGAGCTGTGTGAGAGTCGAGGTGGCCGTCCTGGGCTGTCCGTCCTAACAAGCCTTCTGGTTTCTGTGGACGTAAAGCTATACTGAACCATGCTTCGGCATTGGTCTCAGCTTGTCCCTAATATGTCAACTGACATCTGAGGACATTAAGCAACACTACCTACCTACCTACCAAAACGGTAGCACTTTCTTCAAGCAGAACCAGGAAGCAAAACGCCGGCATCGCTCTGATCCGAACCTTGGTGGGATTTCTGCAACATTTTGCAAAAGCTGCCATTCGTCTCACCACCGTAGGACCTTTACCGCAGACACACAGCACACCTGCACCGCCCGGGGGATTTGGTTTTCTCCGTCTCATCCCGACACAAGACCGCCGCCGGCAGACTGAGCCCAGTTTAGCTCAGCTCAAGGTGGCATCTAAGTGCTCCAGAAAGCCCATATGCGCTCCACCCCAGCTCCCAGAAGTGCCCCCGATGTCGCCTTTGATAGGAAACCATTCAAATTTGGGTCTGACTGACGACGGCCCGCGTGAGCCGGTTTGGCCTAGCGGCAAGGCGGTAGGCTGGTAAGCTGAGGGACCTCGGTTCGAATCCACTTCGGCTCTCCTTTCTCTTCAAAAGTTGTGGTCTGTGGACACTGTCTTGTGACTTTGTCCCTCACAATTATGAAACATTAAAATGGCTCTCATTGCTGCCCACCTTAATGCAGAAGTCATTCTGGTGGTGACAGTGTAGCGATAGGTATATAATCTCCCTCTCTCCCTTCTTCCCGTCCCTGATAAGCTTTATGGCTTCAGTGGACGTTAAGCACCATCTTTACTTTACTTACGATGGCCCTCGAGTTTCTCATCCTAATAAAGTGAGTGTGGAACAAGTAAGGGGGCAGGGGAAAAGCTTCTAGCAACGCCGGCACTGAAAAGCTGCAACCTCTTGATCCCAAGTCCAGCACCTTAACCACTCAGCCACTCCCCCAAACCAAACATTGAACAAGAGAGTGATCCTGCACTGCAGTCAAACTAAATAAATGATGACTATAATGAGGCTTGTAACACACTGATTCACACCCCAATGAGATAGTTCAATTAAAGGCACGGGATTTAGTACAGGGAAGGGAGAGAGAAAAAAAAGAGAAAAAAACAAACCCCGAAACAACACCAGCTGAACACATAAAGAAGAATAGAAGAATGAAGGGTAAATTTCATCGATTTTTTTTTAAAAGCCTCACAGCTACATTTTCACACACACACACACACACACACACACGCACACGCACACACACACCTGATCTACATAAAACAATGTCTTTAGGTTTGCGTTGATGGTTGACGGGGTTTGTGCCGGTGTATGGCATAATATACATGACATCAACAAACAAACAAACAATAAACTCACATTTATGCCGTATACTGCTGTGTTTTTTGGGGTTGCTGTTTTTTTGTCTTCATTAAAAACAACATTTTTTATAATTAAACTATTCACAGGGCTGTGAATGACTGGTACAAATCCAATCCAACCCCTGAAACATTTAACAACACAGCAATCCTGCAAAAAGAACAACAAAACAAAAACAAACAGACAAAAACAGCAACAAAACAAACAAAAACGCATCCAAAAAACCCACTGCGACAAACCAACTGTGATTTTCTTTTGTCTTCTCCTCTTGGAGCAGTAAATGGCAGCAAAGGGCCAGTGCAATGCGCGAGCTCAGAAAACAGGAGCAGACAACAATGAGGTGTCCCCCCAAAAAGAGAGAGAATTGATTTTTCTCTAATCCTGTTGAAGTGGAGTCTGGTGGTGATGGAGACTGAGAGTCCTTTGTGCTTCCCCCCCCCCCCCCCCCCCCCCCCCCCCCCCAGAGTGACTGGCTGGCCTATGATGGGTGTCTGAACAAAGCTGATTACTTAGCTACCTATTCCCTGAGGTATAGGCGGTGCCAGAGAAAAAAGGCTGATGGAGGAAAGGAAGGTGTGTGCACGGGGATAAAGGAGGAGTGTGTGTGTGAGGTGGCGGGGGGGGGGGGGGGGGGTGGTGTAGGTGCAATGTTGTGGGGGGGGGGGGGGGGGAAGGGGAGGGGGAAGTGTATGTGTGTGCATGTACATGCAAGTGTGTGTGTGTGTGTGTGTGTGTTGATGGGGGGTAGGGGGGTAGGAGTGTATGTGTGCATGTGCCTATACATGCAAGCCTGTGTATGTGTGTGTGTGCACGTGCGTGCATGCATGCATGCATACGTGCGTGTGTGTACATTTGTGTGTGTGTGTGTGTGTGTGTGTGTGTGTGTGTGTGTGAGTGTGGTATGTATGTACTTGCAGTCAAAACAAGCAAATGTTTCTCCAGATCCCCCCCCCCACCCCCATGCTACAGGCCAAGAGTACAGGAGACAGGGAATTGCTGGCCCTGAATCCCTGTGAACAGCAGTGCAACCAGAACCTCTTCAGAGAAACACCTTGCACCCATGCATCGGCAGCAAATTCAAAACATGTTTCTATTTACCTTGCCTTGCTGCATCAAATAATAAAATTTGCATGTGCTCTCACACCAACACGCTTGCTCTCAGACTGACAGACAGAACGCTGACTATGCTGTGATACGAGCACACTGAACACGCAAAGAAAGTGAAGACTACTGGGGTTTCATTACTACACGCCAAATTAAAAATGCCTATGTGATCAAAGTCACACCAACACACACACACACACACACGCACACAACGCACGCACGCACGCACACACACACACACAGGTTTACCTGTTGAGCAGAAGTGAGAGGGCAAACTGCTGCCAGGTATCGAACCATCAACACATGCTGACCAGGCAACATGTGACGAATGTAGCCTTGCTGGTACAACCACTGAGCCTGCTGTCTGTAAAGGAGACAATGTGCTCTTAAGTCTTACCTACAGTTGATAATAACAAAACATTTTTCCACAAGGCATTTCACACAGTCAGTAACTAAACTAACAGGTACAGCTGATGTCCTGCATGCGAAGGTACAGGCCTTCTGAACAGAACGAGAAATCACACACGTCAATGCAAACAGTTAATAATTTCTTCCAGTCAGTGTAATAAGAGGAGAGCAAAAGTTCAGGTCTGACAAGCAGTGGTGAACCTTGGTCCAGCAGTCTACACAGCTACCCCATCAGTGTTAGAAAAAAAAGACGCTCTTGGTCAGAAATTCCCAAGCTATTATTGGTTTTTCACTGCACTGCCAGAATATCCGACAGGCAGGGGTGGGGTGTCAGGTCAGGCAGGATTTGCCAAAGAGGACAAAAGGGAGTCTGAAACTGGTTTATCTGACGGTATTCTTTTTTCGCACGGTTGGCCGCGCTGCTTTAATTGCATATGGTCGAAGTATGGTTTGAGAAATGGCACAAAAATCACATTTCTTGGCTTGTTCCGGTGTCATTTTTTCCAGTGAGTATGGTGTGAAAGAAATTACGACCCAGAATGTTTGTAGAGTATGATTAATAGAGCAGTTGTGCAATTTGTAAGCACTTGGAGTTCATCTGATATGGGGTGCCAGAAATACCCCCTATTATCATCATCCAGAAATACCCCCTATTATCATTATCCAGAAATACCCCCTATTATCATTATTAAGTGTAAAGTACACGCACGTAACATATACGTGTACCAGGACCAAGTCATCTGGAAGCGATGCGGGGCTACATGCTGATGCAACTCACCTCTCGCCTTCGCTGAGTATGTAGCCATCCAACACCTGCAGAGAGGGGCAGCAGCACAGAACGTAGGGGCGATAGTCAAACCCTGTGAGATGGTTAGGGAACTGTCTTCAGACAACATGGACACCGTTCGCACACCTGCAGGGATCATCAGGCAACATGGACACCTTTTGCACACCTGCAGTGTTTGTCATACAACACGGATACCTTTTGCACACCTGCAGTGATCGTCAGACAACATGGACATCTTTTGCACACCTGCAGTGATCGTCAGACAACATGAACAACTTCTGCACATCTGCAGTGTTCGTCAGACAACGTGGACACCTTTTGCACACCTGCAGTGTTTGTTATACAACATGGACACTTTCTGCACACCTGCAGTGTTCGTCAGACAACATGGACACCTTCTGTGCACCCGCAGTGATCATCAGACAACATGGACACCTTCTGCACACCTGCAGTGATTGTCAAACAACATGGACACCTTTTTCACACCTGCAGTGATCATCAGACAACATGGACACCTTTTGCACACCTGCAGTGATCGTCAGACAACAGGGACACCTTCTGCACACCTGCAGTGATCCACAAGTCTATTTGTCTGTTCAACCATTCCCGTATCATTAATCAGTGACTCACACAATTTTCTAACTCGCCCAAAGTGGAAAAACTAAGGATAACAAACTGCATCAATCACAGTGACACTGTGTCACTGCATACGTCAAAATATCTTTGCCTAAACCGTGTAGTCTGTCTCTTAAAATTAACGCACCAGAAATGATCTTGTATCACACTTCATGGCACCGACAAAATCAATAATCCTGAAACTACTGCCATCTTGCTGCTTTCTTTCGTGTGCCTTTGTCCCCATATTCGTTTTCTTACTCCCCCAGGTGCATCAATTCACTGTCAAAGGATATTCCCTGTTAGCAGTCATCTGAACGCAAGGATTGTCAGCCAAAGACAGCTGTTGCAGGCCAGTGAGATAGGACAAACAGGACACCTGAAACACACAGTCAGTCAAGCAGCTTAGCATGTTAGATATCCACAGGCACGAGTTGGCATGAGAGATGAAGGAGATGTCCGGGAGGTCAGTGTTACAATATCTTCATGCACTGAAACAGAAATAAACGATACTTATAATAAAATATTTATGGTACCCCATCTCATGAGAGCCTGGAGCGTTTACAAAGATATAAGGATATGCTCATTTCATCACAATCTCGTACACACACACACACACACACACACACGACAAACACATGCATTACTAGTGATAGGCTGGTAGAATGAGAAGAAAGAAAACGATAAATCAGTATGCAGAAGAGAAGAGGTGGGTTTTCAGCTCTGACTTGGAAGAAGAGAGTGGAGAGGTTTTGACAGTGTGAGGCTCTGGGGCAATTCTGGTTACAGACGGGCAGAGAGACAAGGAGTGCCCTGCCAATGGCGTAACCAACTATGGCAGTGTTTAGCAAAAGGGGAGCAGGAAAACAAGGCTGGGAATGTGCACTTACCTGCGTGAGGTCCTCAGTGCAGTTGGACTGGAACGTGTGCTTACCTGTGTGAGGTCCTCAGTGCAGTTGAACTGGAATGTGTGCTTACCTGCATGAGGTCATCAATACAGTTGGACTGGAATATGTGCTTACCTGTGTGAGGTCCTCAATGCAGTTGAACTGGAATGTGTGCTTACCTGCATGAGGTCCTCAACGCAGTCGGACTGGAATGTGTGCTTACCTGTGTTAGGTCCTCAATGCAGTTGGACTGGAACACGTGCTTACCTGCATGAGATCCTCAATGCAGTTGGACAGGAATGTGTGCTTACCTGCATGAGGTCCTCAAAGCAGTTAGACTGGAACGTGTGCTTACCTGCGTGAGGTCCTCAATACAGTTGGACTGGAACATGTGTTTACCTGCGTGAGGTCCTCAGTGCAGTTGAACTGGAGTGTGTGCTTACCTGTGTAAGATCCTCAAAGCAGTTGGACTGGAAAGTGTGTTTACCTGCGTGAGGTCCTCAATGCAGTTGGACTGGAGCGAGAGTGTGAGCAGCGAGACCGGCAGACACTGGGGGACAGCAGACAAGGAGGTCAGGACGTTCCCATGCAGCAGCAGGGTCTGAAACATTACCGCACGCACACTAAACCAGGGCCTCTGCTTCCAGCAGGCCGAGAAACAGCCACTGCATTGGCACAACTAAAGGAACACAATAGTCTGAAACACTACCGCACACTAAACCAGGGCCTCTGCTTCCAGCAGTTGAGAAACAGCCACTGCGTTGGCACAACTAAAGGAACACAATAGTCTGAAACACTACCGCACACTAAACCGGGGCCTCTGCTTCCAGCAGGCTGAGAAACAGCCACTGCGTTGGCACAACTAAAGGAACACAATAGTCTGAAACACTACCGCACACTAAACCAGGGCCTCTGCTTCCAGCAGGCTGAGAAACGGCCACTGCATTGGCACAACTAAAGGAACACAATAGTCTGAAACACTACTGCACACTAAACCAGGGCCTCTGCTTCCAGCAGGCTGAGAAAGAGCCACTGCATTGGCACAACTAAAGGAACACAATAGTCTGAAACACTACTGCACACTAAACCAGGGCCTCTGCTTCCAGCAGGCTGAGAAAGAGCCACTGCATTGGCACAACTAAAGGAACACAATAGTCTGAAACATTACTGCAGACCCACTAAACCAGCGCCTCAGCTTCCAGCAGGCTGAGAAACAGCCACTGCACTGGCACAACTAAAGGAACACAATAGTCTGAAACATTACCACACTCACACTAAACCAGGGCCTCTGCTTCCAGCAGGCTGAGAAACAGCCACTGCGTTGGCACAACTAAAGGAACACAATAGTCTGAAACACTACCGCACACTAAACCAGCACCTCTGCTTCCAGCAGGCTGAGAAAGAGCCAGTGCACTGGCACAACTAAAGGAATACAACAGTTCTGATACACACAGAAGTTAGTTGATGATACATCTGCCGGTTCTCAAAGCTAAAGAAAACTTTGCAAGGTTACAGACAACAATACACAAAAGATTGTGTTTAAAAACAAAAAGGTGCAAAAACAGGCAGTAAAGGAAACAAGAAGACCCACAAACGAAACTATAAAACACACCAAATGGACGTTTCTAAGTGACACCAGCTTGGATTTTACCTTCCACTCAGGCAGAAACCAAGGGAAGAAGGGGGTGGGGGTGGAACTGATCTCTAGTCCATTTGGATGATCTACAAACTTAAACCAAGGTTCCATGTTCTGTTGGCTTGTGTACAGTTTCAAGTCCCACAACAATAAAAGAATAAACACCTATACAATCTCTACCAAAGTCAGGACCTAAATATATGTAATATTGTAATATTAAGCAGAAGAATTAAAGTATTTA
Organism: Alviniconcha marisindica; assembly: GCA_018857735.1. Classification (NCBI taxonomy): domain Eukaryota; kingdom Metazoa; phylum Mollusca; class Gastropoda; family Provannidae; genus Alviniconcha; species Alviniconcha marisindica. Next base: position 653,157 of record JABMCL010000565.1, read on the forward strand.
TAAGGTGCAAAATCGTGTCCAGCAGGACCTAAGCATGCACATACACATACACAAACACAGGCACTGCAGGAGTAAAAGTGCAAAATCTTTTCTGGAATGGTCATTCAAAGTGCACGCGCGCGCACACACACACACACACACACACAACACAGGCACACACATGCACACACAACACAGGCACACACACACACACATGCACACACACACACACACACTGCACACAGATCAATAGGGGTGAAAGACAGTGTTGTAAACTGAAATATTCGGATATATTATCATATTACTGACAAAAATGCTCACCCTAAGAACAGTAAGTGGATGGAGGTCAGCTAAATCAGAGATGTTGTTTTCTGACAGGTTAAGATGATGGAGGTTGACACACGCTGACAGGCCAGCCATGTCCTAGAGAGAAAATGTTTTCAAAGTTCACGAACAAAAAGTGTGCTCCAACAGCATTAGACTCATTTAGACACTGATGGTCTATAAGCAAAATCAACTGCATCCAAGGCATTCAATCTTCACTGCACATGGGCGATCTACTTCCAAGAGCTGATCATTCTGTGTTCTCACACACACACACACACACACACACACACACACACACAACACACACACACACACACACACACACACACAGGCACTGCTGCCTGCAGGGTAAAAGTGCAAAATCTTTTCTGGAATGATCATTCAAAGTGCACACACATTCAATCTTCACTGCACATGGGCGATCTACTTCCAAGAGCTGATCATTCTGTTTTCTCTCACACACACACACACACACACACACACACACACACACACACACACACAAACACACACACACACACACACACACACACAGGCACTGCTGCCTGCAGGTGTAAAAGTGCAAAATCTTTTCTGGAATGATCATTCAAAGTGCACACACATACAGACACACACACATGCATACACAACACACACATGCATGCATGTGTGCACACACACACTCACACACATGCATGCACAATACACATGCACAACACACACATACACACACACATGCATGCACAATACACATGCATAACACACACATGCATACACTCACCCTCCTACCCACACCCACACCCACACACACAGACAGGACTGATGAGGCTAACTCAGTAACTATGTATGTGACTAACTCATACTGCTCACAGACATTTCCTACCTTGATGTTATTACCAGAAAGGTCCACCCAAGACAACAGAAAAAGAGATTCCAAACCTGGAAAATCAGCAAATCAAAATCGTCAGTCAACGTCCACTTGTAAAGCATCACATTTACTCCATATTTTGAAAATATTTTGTGGTGCACAGGATGAAATAAGAGTATTAGAGTAGAGAAGCGAAAGTGAGGGGGAGGAATGAGGAAGTGGGAAGGGGTGCATGCATGCATGTGTGTGTGTGTGTGTGTGTGTGTGTGTGTGTGTGTGTGTGTGTGTGTGTGTGTGTGTGTGTGTGTGTGTGTGAGTGTATGTGTGTGTGTGTATGTGTGCGTGTGTGTGTGTGTGTCCAGTTTATGCCCTGGCAAAGACCAGCTGCACAAAAGGCATAGGTTACTGAAAAGATTTCTTTTCTTTTTACTCCTTTGAACAACAGCAGACTTGCACAGTTCTTCTCTGACCTTGCAATCTGCTGAACCCAAGTCTTCAGCCCTAGCATCACAACAACAGTGAACTCATTGTCCAAATAGCAGTACCATCAATGGAAGAGATGGAGTTGGCAGCCAGGTTGAGGACGGAGAGTTGTTTCAAGTGCGACAACCCATGTATGTCCACCAGGCGATTGTGCGCCAGTGATAACTGAAAGACAACACAGACGGACAATGTCAGCCCAACATTCAAATAAAAATGGAAAATGAAAATCCTTTTGTGTGACTGCAGTCATATTAAAAACCAGTGAGCCTATAATTATTATTTTTTAAACTGACTGAACTCAATTGTTCTTCCATAAAAAAAATGATATTTTTTCTCTCTAGATAGTATGTTTTTAGAATGCCTTTTAGTTTTAGGGCAAACATGTCTGTGCACGTACAAGCAGCAGTGGGAAGGCTGTTACGTATTAAGGATTTGATTTTGATTTCAGTAATTTTACATTCAAATTCAATAACAGCATAAAAGTTTTCTCCTCACCACAGTATGCTTCAGCCCAGCTGAGTGAAACTCATTTTCTATAGTTGGCTTAAAATGAACACGGCATTTAAAAACAAAATGCTTAACTTCAAGGTCCTTTTGTTTATGACGGGTTTCCTTTTGAGTTCTTTTTTTCTTCTTTTTTCTCTCGTTTTATTGTGTGTGTTTTTTGTTTTTGTTTTTTCTTCTGTTTTTTTGTTTTGTTTTGATCCGGTTTGCCTTTTGCAGAAAACTTGTATCGAGCAGGTATTATATATAGAAAACGTATAACAACAGTCCAAGCATGTCCTGGTTTTAAAACTTTTATTCAAAATTTTCACCCATCAGGGTATTAGATATAAATATAATGTATATAATATAGTTCCTTTAAGTTTAATCCCTACCCCAGACCTTCAGCACTTCCTGATAAAGTGATATCCCACATTCCCAAAATAACCCTACCCACCACAGCTGACTGTACACACATACCTTCTGGAGATTAGGGCAGGCCTGCAGAGCATCTAGCTTAGTGATGCAGTTGTGGTCAGCTACCAGTGTGGTCAGCGCCACATGACAGGGCTGAAGGTCCAGATGCCACAGACCCTGGCGACTCCAGTCCTCCATCATTCCCTCATCTGTAGCACATTGATGAGACGGGGTGAAAAACATCACACTAATCACAGATTAATGATCACTATGTGAAATTATATACACACGTATACACACACACTGACATGACCTGTTAGCTGTAAATTACATGCTTTTGCCATAGTTTTGGCTCTGCATCCAAGTTGACGTACATGCCGGTAAATATCTATATATCACAAAGTTATCACTGGATGATGATTTAAATAGGTTTTTGTTGCCCAGTACTTAATTTTTCTCTGAATTATTCTGTCATATGAAATTGTGCTGAAACCAACATACATAATTATCTACAAAAATTGGGTCTGACACTAACCTGACTGTGCTCAAAATTTGTTTAAAAAGACAAAATAATAATACAGCAATGAAAGCATCATATACAAATTTAGATTCTGGCAGTCACACATCTGTTTCCAAGAGATTTATATAATCTTCCATCTATACTTCTGCTTCTTTTTTCCTTTATCTTCTTTCTTAATGTTATCATTTTCCATAAACATGTACATATAATTTACCCAAGTGTGAAAGGTCAAACGTACACATTAACTATTAAGATGTGGAGTAAAACTAGTAAAAGAGAGAGAGAGCGAGACAGAGACAGACAGAGATAGAGAGAGAAGAGGGGTGATTGGGGGGGGGAGATAGAGTAAGTAAGCAAGTAAGTTGGTGTTTTACGCCCAGTCAACCAGTACAGTTATATCAGGGCGAAGAGAGAGAGAGAGAGAGAGAGAGAGAGAGAGAGACCAGGGCAGAGAGAAGCAGATACAGAGCATGGGAGGGAGGGAGGGAGGGAGAGAAAGAGACAAAGAGAGAGAGGATGGAGAGAGGGGGAGAAAGAGAGGAGGGGAAGATGGGGGAGAGAGAGGCAGAGACAGAGAAACAAATAGTACTTCAATTTTCACATCCTGTCACAAGCTCAGCCACAGTCACCTCAGGGTGAACAGAGAGAGAGAGAGAGAGAGATAAAGTCAAAGACTGAATGAGACGGACACACTAGACTGTCAGACAGGCACAGACAGAGGCAGCCAGACAGAGAGGGGCAGAGAGAAAGGCCGAGCGAGAACAAGTCACAGTGTATTAATTCATAACTGTTATGTCAGGCGGCACTGTCAATGTCATTCACAATCACCAAATAAATTACTTCTGTGTGTATAAACTATATGAGTACATACAGTCATACTTACAGTGTCACTAAAATTATCAAAGATTGCAAGTCTGAATGTGACAAGTGACATGCTACACTGTGCTATCCATGCAATGTTGCATGATCCACCAATGATTCACAGCTAAAAATATGAAACAAGTGGAGGGAGGACAGAGCCGGGCAGCTCCGCGACTAGTAGTGGGGGAGGGGGGGGATTAAGGGTGATCAGTACAGATCAGCCCCTATTTGATTTCTCATGCCACAGCAAACACACCGGCTGAAGACACACAGGCATTTGTGTGACAGGTCACCCGCGTAATCAGTCCTACAAACACCCTAGCTGCAAAGTGCCAGTTGGCTGGCCTGTTTGACTGACCTTGAGACTCACACTAACTGACTAAGGCCAAAAAACAAAATAATAAAACACCTCTCCTTACCTGCGTTGACCCTAAACAAATTGGTAAGAAAATTTTAAAAAAGATATGTCTGCGAATGGAAAAACTTTGTTCAAATTTAACAGATCGAAACAAGCAGAAGAAGAAGAGAATTTTTTTTATCTACCTACCTACGGCAACCTGTACTGACCCTAAATAGTTTGTTAAGAAATTTGAAGAACAATATGTCTGTGGTTGGGTAAACTTTGTTCAAATTTAACAGGTGGAAACACACAGAAGAAACAAATTTTCTCCTAACTACCCACTAAAAAAAAAAAAAAATCCCTTTACCTGTGCCAAGCCTAAAAATTTTGATTAAGAAAATTGAAAACTGATACGTCTGTGAATGAATTTTTTTTGTTCAAATTTAACAGATGGAAACAAGCAGAAGAAGATGACAAAAAAGTTCTCCTACCTACCTACCTGCCTACTAAGGCAAACAAACTAAAACAAAAATTCTCCTTACCTATGCCAGCCCTAAAAAAATTATAAGAAAATTGAAAAAAGATGTCTATGAATGGAAAAGTTCTGTCCAAATTTAACAGATGGAAACAAGCAGAAGAAGAACGTTTTCTCCTACCTACCTACCCTTTTTTCTCTCTTGTTACCACAATACCAGTACCATATAAAGCAGAGGTAATTTTTTTATTTGGCCTGAGACAAAATGGAAAGTTCACACTCACAAGTCAGGTTTTAGGATGTACTTCTAAATCTGAATACATCTTTGGGGATAAAACTAAAACACACACAAAAAAAGCAGATTTTTATATTAGTTTGTGGCTGGAGCATTTTTTCTCTCTTTGTCATTAAAATCTTTGTTCATTTTTCATATAATTTATTTAACATATATGGCTAACACTTCTGTTACAAATGTAATCTGCAAAGAAGCAAGCAATGCCTTGTGAGACCAAACACAAGCTATAACTGCTTCCTACATTCATAATCAGTGTGCAAAGAAATACACAAAAATATTATTTCTATGTATGCATGTTGCAAATTGCAGTTGCCACCCCCTTCTCATTGTTGCAAATTGTTGATGCCACCCCCTTCTCATTGTTGCAAACTGCAGTTGCCATCCCCTTCTCATTGTTGCAAATTGTAGTTGCCATCCCCTTCTCATTGTTGCAAAATGATGTTGCCACCCCCTTCTCATTGTTGCAAATTGATGTTGCCACCCCCTTCTCATTGTTGCAAATTGTTATTGCCACCTCCTTCTCATGGTTGCAAATTGTAGTTGCCATCCCCTCTCATGGTTGTAAATTGTTGTTGACACCCCCTTCTCATTTTTGCAAATTGTTATTGCCACCTCCTTCTCATGGTTGCAAATTGTAGCTGCCATCCCCTCATTGTTGCAAATTGATGTTGCCACCCCCTTCTCATTGATGCAAATTGTTATTGCCACCCCCTTCTCATTGTTGCAAACTGCAGTTGCCATCCCCTTCTCATTGTTGCAAATTGTAGTTGCCATCCCCTTCTCATTGTAGCAAATTGATGTTGCCACCCCCTTCTCATTGTTGCAAATTGATGTTGCCATCCCCTTCTCATTGTTGCAAATTGTTATTGCCACCTCCTTCTCATGGTTGCAAATTGTAGTTGCCATCCCCTCTCATGGTTGCAAATTGTTGTTGCCACCCCCTTCTCCCAACCCAACTCAAATCTACAAGGAGGGCAAATACTACAACTTGGGCAAGTATGTCCTGCAAAATATAGGTTTTGTGTCTGGCAACAAGCAATAACTTGTTGCTCATGCTGTAGGATGCCCCAAAACACATGTTTTCCATGAACTCACGATCTGGTCAGCCAAAAAACAACGCACTTTTTTCCACCCTTCATCCCCTTTCCCCGGTAATTTTTGCAACTGCAACAGTGGTGACATTTGTACTACCTCGCAATTCTGGGTTCAACTTCCATTGTTATACATAGCGTGAAGCAACGCCTACTCAGAGATCAGCCCAGAAGTGACGCTGCGACCTCTCGCGACTGCTTGTGCGAAAGATTACAAAGGGCATTCACTCGTGCAAACCAGCTTCACTGAACCGCCCAATAGTGCCAGTGGTCAGAAGAAGAGAAAAGATCAAAACCCAAAAATGATTAAAGATTGACAGTTTAGTTAGACAAAGCAAAATAACGCGCAAGAAGACACATTTACAACTGAATCTGCATCATCATCAAAAGATTTGCATGATTACTTGGCTCATGAACATTTATAACTGAATCTACATTATTATCAATGATTACCTGGCTCATGATAATTGATGTTCATATATATATATGTCATTGTCACATTATTTCAAAGACATAACTCTGAGCTAAGAAATGTGTGTGTGTGTGTGTGTGTGTGTGGTGTGTGTGTGTGTGTGTGTGTGTGTGTGTCACTGTGTGTGTGTGTGTGTGTGTGTTTGAGTGCATCTGTGTGTATGTGAGTGAGTGAGAGCGAGAGAGTGTGTGTGTGTGTGTATTTGCGTGCATGCGTGTGTATTTGAGTGAGTGAGAGAGAGAGAGAGAGAGTGTGTGTGTGTGCGTGTGTGTGTTTGTGTGAGAGAGTGAGAGAGAGTGTGTGTGTGTGCGTGTGCGTTGTGTGTGTGTGTGTGCGTGTTTGTTTTTCCATATAATACATTATGTAAATTGTTTTAATAATAATAGGACTATGCTCTACATGTATGTAGAATATTATAGTTAATATGTATCATGTGAGCACTCAGGGCGTTGATGAGTGCATGATAAATGTACATTAATATTATTATTATTATCTTTCCTATTTGAACAGTGTAGTATGACAAGGGAAGTAACCACCCCAATCAAAAGGGTGTTCACAAGGCAGTTAAAAGACTGTCTTGGGGTGAGAGCAAGGTGGTGGCAATTCACCCCCCCCCCCCCCCCCCCCCATCCCAACCTGCCACCCCCAACCCCCTGACCTGAAACATCATGTTGTTCAACTTCAGTGTGAGATTGCTTGACAGTATGGAATGAACTCGGTGCCCGAGTGAAATTCAGAAGAGAGTTTACAGTTACAGTCAGGTTTTGTAAACATTAAGTTACTACCATAGTACCAAGTACCATTTCCTTTCAATGAGGGAATGGTTGACTGAAAGTGAAAGGCATCAAAGAAAGAAGATGGAATTGGAGGAATATATGTGTTAAACTGGATGCTAAAATGACTGGTGGTGTACAATGGAGGCCAGCAATATTTCTACTGTATATATATTGTTATATATTATGAAGGTTCCAAAGCAGTAAACACCAGTTGTCAAAACCTTTAACAATATGACCACTATCTACTATCTAATATCATATATGTAGCAGCTGGATTTGCCTAACTGGAAATCTGAAACAAATAATGTTCTTTCGCTTTGTTTTGTTTGTATTTTTAAGAAATTTATTATTATTACTATATATTATTATATATATTATAGTAAATATTAAGTGTCAGAAGTTTGGACACCACCCACTGTGGATTAATGCCCTGATTATAGGGATTCCCACAGTGTTCAGGTCAAGAACAACAAGAGCAGCTTCCTTCATTCTTGTTTCAGTTATGGGCCAACTGAGCTTGCAACTGTGATTTCATGTGCATTTGGATGTTACATTCTATTTCTAACTTGACCAAACTCACGTTTGTCAAGTAACGCACAATCTGTTTATACTTGTGCCAGTAGCTTGAAACTATAAATTATAGTGATTTGGCGATGTGGACATCCACCCAGTATAATGGAACTGGCTTTCATTTTCAAAATTCTGACTGTGAGCAGTGCAACTTCAGAATCGAGCAGATTCTAATTTGCTCTGAATAAATATTCAAATTTAAAGCAATAAAGTGCTTCTGTGGCATAAATATTGACAGATCCGTATGACACCTGCAGATGCAAATATTTGCACATTTTCTACATTTTCAGCCACCTTCAACTTGCATTCAGAATCTGGGTCTCCTTTTATCATACACTGTACTCAGAAGGCACTCAGTAACTCAGCAAGGTGCACTTATTTAATTTTATTTAAATTTACTTAAGACTGTATTTCACCTCATTGCTCATTGAGTCATTCATTTACCTGGAGCATTCCCTTATGTCCTCAGTGTAAACCTATACTTCTATGTAGAAAGAAGTTGGTCGCCTACAGAGAAGAAGAGAAGATGATGATATGTAGTGTACATAATATTCTGCTATGTTTGTCATGTATGACTTTTTTATAAAAATAATTGAAGTAACACTAACAGTTACAGTGAAACAATAACACAACATTAACAGTATCATGTTCAATGGACTGAAAAATATTGTACAATGTCTAAAATCAGACATCTTCAGAATCAGTTATTTAATCATCTATTCCACTATTTTCCAGTGATGAAAAGAAAAGCAAGTCACCATCAAGAATTAAATATCTTGTATTTTCTTTCAAATCTCTGCTTACAGTACATGACCGTTTTTGCACACGTCAGCCTAAACACAAAAAGAATCATCCTGAAAACATTACCTAACTAGTGCTAGTCATACTCATGTTAGTCATATGTATACTCATAGTCATAGATTTAATAATCTGTCATATCTAGTAGTAGTACACTGATCTAACACAAAGCAAAGGTAGGTTATGTGGTGCACTTGTCATACAACTCATTTACAAAAGAATTTAACTGACTGGTCAAAATGCAATTAATAATAATAATACTAGTAATAATGTACTCTTTTAACTGTTTTATCATTATGTGCTATGTTTCCAAAGTGGACCACATAGCCCATTACAAAGCAAAGAACAAAACAGTCAAAACAAACTTCCACAAGCACACACACACACACACACACACACACACACACACACACACACACACACACACCAGTCAAAACAAATTTCCACAAGCATGCTAAACACACACACACACACACACACACACACACACACACACACACACACACACACAAACTCAAAGATGATTTCAAAGATGTGTTTGATGAGCTAACTTTGCAAGGGAGACTGTTCCAGATAGGCAATGCAGCATATGAAAAAGATCTCTGACCAAATGAGTACGTGTGCACAGTGGGAAGACAGAGAATGGAAGTATCAGAAGAAGAGCGTTGCTGGCGGGTTTGTTTGTTTGTAAACTCTCAGGAGTTCCGTCAAGTAGACAGGACAGTCGAGTTGAGGTAGTTGTAGCACAGAGAAGCGAGTTTGTACTGTATTCGTGTAATTGGCAGCCAATTGTAACTTCAACGCAAAAGGCGTGAGTTCGTTTCGTCATTAAAATATTTGCTGTCGCAATTCATTTGTTCTGACAATGACAAAGCTGTCCGAACGTCAACCATGCCTTCTCCGTTCATACTTGGTCTGCACCAATACTTCTCTTAATAGTCACGAATATTATGTAAAACATCAGAGAAAGGCCCTTGCTGCAAGAGAACCTGCTGACGAGCGCTAAGAGATGTCAATTCATCACAGCACAGCTTAAAAGATGGGAAGCCTGTCTAACCCACGATCACTTTACGCTAATGTAATGCTCCGATTCGTTTACCTTCGAGATCGTCGGCCATGTTCAAGCTTTCGCGGTAAAACTGGACTGCAGTAAATAATGTCATTATTTTTAGTGTAAATAAAAGCTATTTTCGAAAAACGTGAGAAATATTTGTATCCGGCATCTTTATGTTTATCACACGATATGTGAATATATATTTATTGTATCCTCGTGATTATTGTTTCTTGGCTATTCATTTCGGGACTCATCTAGAGACAGTCTTTCTCTTTCCGGTCGCCACCATGAAGTGAGTTCTCGTGTTGTTTTGTTTCGATGTAATCGTGCTTTATCGACGCCATCTAATATATATCGTGTATTATTTTGTGTTTATTTTATAGTGCTGAATCTACCCTAAAAGTCCGATTGCGTTTTGTTTTGCAGGATCGAACTGTGTTCGTACAGCGGCATCAAAATATACCCTGGCCATGGGAAAAGAATGATCAAAGTGGACGGAAGGGTATGTATCCTAATCGTCAAGTTTGCTCCTGGTGGCTGATCTGTAAACTTTGGGCAATACATCTAGCCTTAGTGTATGTAAGCGGTGAATATTCTGACTTTTTTTTTATTTTTAAGTATGAACTTTTACCCATTTTTCCCAGTTGTCATTTTTGATTCTCCAGTCTTGACGAAGACGTCGAAGTATCGGAGTAGACTGAATAGTACCAAATACTTCATCATTATAACTACTAATACTTGTAGCTCATGTATACACACATACAAACGCTTGACAGTTTGATGGCATTAAGTAGTTGAAAATACGTACAGTGTCTAGCAGTAGCACACGCACATTTACACAATCGCACCTGGCATATAATCAGATCTCATAATGACAAGCAGTGGGCCAGTGCTCAGTACTGCACAATGTTGTGCAATATATACTTGAAGTTGAACTAGTACTAGTAGTAGTTGTATTCGGTACTACTACTAGCGTCCTTCCATTGTGAGATTTTGTCGGTGGAAACACCGAATATGAAACCCATTATCACTATATTAGCACACCTAGTACATGATCCATCACCTCGGCTACACTGTTTTTGTGGGTCAAATTTGGAAGTCTCATACTATTACTAATCATAGTCACACCACTGTTACCAGGGCAGCCAATATTTTGGCACAAACCAGCATCAGTATGAGAGAGGCGTTGAAAATGGTGCTTCTTTTTGGCTTGGTCCAGCAAGAGGTGATATACTGATAATGAAAGAGAACAAAAAGTACCTGTTTACATTAGCCTGATTAGGCCAAAATGGTGCATGGCTGAATCAACAATAAAGCTTGGTAAGAGCATGTAGATACCCATCAAACAGTGAAGTGCATATTGGTCAGTTTCATCGGTGCTCTGTATGTTGTATATTGATAACGATAAGTTGATGAAAACAATGTTTCTGGAGTTTGGGTTGTGACGTGCAGCTGCACTTGCAGGATTTGCATCCTGAAACATTTCATAAATTTTGAGACAGTTGGACTTCTTTTTAGTCATTTCTATTATCTAAGTCTATTATTATATTAAACAAAATTCATCAAACCTCAGCTAAATCTGAGGTCCATTTACAGATTTAGCTCTTACTCTTAGTCTTACATTGGCAGCGGTGTTGGCAGAAATAAGCTCAATCACTCAGTCAGTGAATGAACCTGGTAGGCCAAAATTTAAACCAGTATTATACTATAGTAAGCAAAATACACAAAGCTGTAAACAGTTGTCTGACAATAACTTGAATAAGCTTTTAAAAGTTTAAATTTGAAACAAAAGAGTAAATCTTTAATTGCTCTGGATTCAAGCAGAGAAGAGACTGTTTTCACTGCATCTGTTGTACACTATAGCAGGATTCTGTGTAATGAATGAATTATGCCCTCAGTGTCACACATATGTGTTAATTTATTTATATGAACACTTCTCAAGCACCTCATAAAGCTCTTCACAAAGGTAACTACAGCTGTTATTTGCTTCTAAAAAGACCCACTGCTCTAGTCATATATAACATATTAACACTGAGTGACTGCAGCTTTATACAGCATGTATTGAATATCCACTGAAGTGGTTACAGTGCTGTGTAGTTGTTAAGTGGCTGGTGCCACATAAAACTGCTGCCATCTCAGCATACGTTCTGTGTTCACCATACAACTATGCACCAGTTTACAGTGTCACTTTATTTAAAGCCACTTACATAGGATACATCACTGCATGTGTGTTTATTTGTAATCTGCTACCTACACTTTTGACAGAATGACCAGGATCTTTTACATACTGCTGCAGTAACATGAGAGGGGTACAGATACCAAAATAAGATTAAGAGTCAGTACAGAGAGAAAAAATCTACTGCTGGGACTTGACCTTTCGATCACGAGTCCATTGCTCTACCACTGAGCTGCCCCCACTCCCATGTGTGTGCAGGTGTTCCACTTTCTGAGCAAAAAATGTGAGCGTTCCCATGCCATGAAGCGCAACCCCAGGAACATCAACTGGACTGTGCTGTACCGCCGCAAGCACAAGAAGGGCCAGACTGAGGAGGTTGTGAAGAAGCGCACTCGGCGCACCCACAAGTTCCAGCGGGCCATCACCGGCGTCTCCCTCAGTGAAATCAACGCCAAGCGCAACCAGAAGCCTGAGGTGCGCAAGGCTCAGCGCGAGCAGGCCATCAGGTGAGACAAAATGCTTGTGTGTTGGTGGGGGTAGGGGCACCAGACACAGTTGCAGAGGTGGGAGGTCAGGTCATGACTTGGAAGGCAGGTCATGAATTACGAAGGGGGGAAATGTGGCATCCTGAATTTAACACGGGGGAGGGGGATTATGAATTGTTCAGTTTTGGTTGTTTTGTTTACTACATAATTAATCCTTCGTGGGAAATTGAGGTCACATTGCCCAGTGCTAGCCATTCCTACCACGGTGTGCAGTATTTTCCTGGGTCCAGACTATGTTATCGCTGCCAGCATTTAGGAATTTTTAACATGAGCACAGATGTCAATGCATGTGATTGCACACAGGGGCTGAACGAACGCTGTAACAGTGTAAGAAAGTATGCAGTAAAAGTTGACTCTGGGACAGTGGGAGAAAACCTCTTGCCACTCCAGGGAACTGAACCCGCATTAGCATGAGTATTGTGTCTGGCTTTTCAGTCTGACACTTGACCAACAGCTACCTCAGGGGTAGGGTGGGGGTAGTTTCCAAGGTCATTGTTTGTCAGCTGCAGTCTGATATTTTACTCCTTGGTGCACCTGACAGCCTGTCTATCAAAAGCTCATTTAATAAGTATTGTCAACATATACAGTAATATTTTGTGGGTCATCATTTTTCTGGACATAGTCCCATATATATACCAGTTTTAACACATATACACTTTTAAAAAGTAATATAAACATGATGACAAAATGTGTATTGCCCTGATATAACCACACTGGTTGACTGGGCGTAAAACACCAAATTTACTTTCTTGCTTACTCCAACCAAAGCGCGCACCTAGTTTACACTGCAGATTACTCAGTAAGCCAATTTTGTTTTGTAGCCTTCAAGTTTATAGCCAATGAGAATTGTGCTCTGTCAGACACCTGGTTAAACACACTAATGTCTGGCAACTGGTGTGATTTTAATGTTCAGCTAAACCATGACAAATGCTCAGTCTGATCAACTCAAAAGTACCGTACATTCCATGACAGCAATTATGATGAGGGTAATATTGATGCAGGTTAGTTGGTTGGATTTTAATGTCCTTTCAGCTTCAGAGGGTCACTTCAGGATGAATTGTTTATAGGCTCTTCACTCAGAACCTCACAAGTTGGTGGTTACTGTTTGAAGACCAATGAGAGAAGACCGATACTACACATTTTCAGTCTTGAGAACGTGAACTTAATAGCGTAAACATGTGCTTTTACTGTTTAGACAACAACAACAAATTACCCTTTTGAGTCTGATCATAAAAGTGCTTTTTTTCCCCTGGTCACAGAAATGCAGATTCCCATGCTCTTGACTGCTCCCAAATTTAGGGAAATCTAGGCTCTGTAGCAGGACTGTTATAATGGCTTTCTCTGGATAACCTTGCGCAGCCATGATGTACCGTTATTGTATTTATACCAAGTTAGAAATAAAATAATCAGGTTGTCCTTGTCCTTATCCTGAGTCATTCTCTGGTCAGTTGCCTTTCTCCCCTCATCCAGAGGTGATACTTTGATGTCAACAGGACATTTTAGGTAACAGTTACTAACCTTTGCAAACTTGTCTCATAATCGTTTTCCTGGTAATTTAGTGAGAATTTGTGGTGTTTTTGTTCCCAGAGCATACAAGGAGAAGCAGAAGCAGAAGGAAATGGCAAAGAAGGCCAGCAAGCCTGCCGTCTCCAAGAGCGCCAAGCCCCAGACAAAGACTGCCAAGAATGTGCAGACCAAGACCCCGCGTGTGGGCGGCAAACGATAAACTCTTCACTGGTGTTAATAAATGAGCTGGAATGTAGACATTTGTTGGTGTTAGGTTTTGGAGTGGGTGTTGGATGTGCTTCTCTCGCTCTGTATCTCTCTCTTTTTCACTCTCTACTTTTTCGCTCCCCTTTCTGCATGGATATATGTTTGTGTCCTGTAAATTGTGACCATCCCATGTCTCCCTTTTCTGTGTCCTTATTTTTTATGTTCAACGGCCATAAGTGCTTTGGGAGTGTGCCTGCATGCAGCAATGGTGTGTTGAATGACCCAGTTGATCAACAGTCAAGATACATGCAGTCGACCTAGTTATGGTATCTACTTGGAGAAACGCTGGCTCTGACTGCTGACATAAGGGGTTCTGTTCTTACCAGTTCTGTTGCATGTATAGATATATATAAATGCAATACATGTGTATTTTGAGGGCAAATGCCTAATCCCAGTTCACCCTGATTCTGGTTGACTGGGCATAAAAAGCCAAAAGTTACTTAGTTGCCTTATCAAGCAACTGGATTTAAACGTACTGTCATCTGCACAGGATCACTTGGGAAATTTTGTCAGATTCGTCTCTTTGATATTATTCCTTTGGGAAGTAAAGCCTAAAGAAGAAGAAAAGAGACTCAGGGTAGGGCATATTACTTGTTCACACTTAAAACTTAAGTATTGACACTTGAGCAGGCATAGCTCAGTGGCTAAAGCACCACTCGTGATCGAAAATGGCCGCAGGTTCAAGTCCTGGCAGGTGAATTTTCTTCTCCGTGGTCAACTTTGTGTGTTGACTCGTATTTCGGTATGTGTCCTCACCACCATGTTATGTAATAGCCCGTAAAAGATCCTGGCCTTGCATAAAGTGACGTGACGTAACAGTGCATGGTGTACACAGGACTCACCGAAACAGCAGTAATTTCATGTGGAACCAGCCATGTAACAACCAAACAACCGCGCTGTAAGTACACCACTTCGGTGGATACACAGAATGTGCTATGAAAGCTACAGGCTATCATTTAAAATTCACATGCGAAAAGCAAGCAGTCGTGTATCACCATGTACCTGAAATCGGCTGGGCCAAACTTTCTAACGATGTTATTGTTAGATATGTACGTTTCCATTTATTTTAGACAATACATTTGAAGCTCTCTCTCTTGTTGAGTATGAAGCTATTTAGAACAGTTCACTCCTGCGCGCGTGCCGCCTGCGCCCCCGCCCCCCTTTTTTTTTTTTTTGACGCATGCGCCGTCCGGCCTAAAGGGGTCCCTGCGTCACAGGCAGTGTCCAGTAACCAGCTAGCTGCGGAAGAAAACACTTGACGGTTCCACTCCTGTGAAGAAGTTTTGGCCCGGCGGAAGTTGTTGGCCATATCGCGTCGCTTGCCTCCCCTTACACTGGCGCTCATTGCTCCACGGGTCATTGATGAGGTCACGGGGGAGGATGCAGACCGAGCCATTTCCAAAACTGTATTTTCCTTCACCCGTCCTCGTCCCCTCCCAGTATGCGATGCTGGACTGAATTGTCACGTACATACATGTACGCAGTAGATGCCAGCAATGTGAAACTCTAACTCGCTTTTAAAGCAACAACAATAAAAAAAATAAAAAACGTCCGTAGCCGAGGTCCAAGCCAAAGTAGTTTTGCTTCTTTATAACGAAATATCGCATAAAAACAACAACAACAAAACTTGCCTTGCCTCTTAGTAAACACTTCCCCGTTCTCACAACTACAGACCCAGCTGGCTAATAAGTTAAAAGTTTATTGGTTGTTGCCTTTCGGGGTACCATGTTTACTTCCTTCCACCTGTGAGCCGGTTTGGCCTAGCGGTAAGGCGTTAGGTTGGTAAGCAGGACCTCGGTTCGATACCGCTTCGGCTCTCCTTTCTCTTCAAGCGGGTTGTGGTTTGTGGACTCTTGCGACTTTGTCCCCCACAATTAATGAAATATTAAAATGGCTCTCATCGCTGTCCATCTTAATGCAGCAGTCATTCTGGTGGTGACAGTGTGACATCTCCCTCTTCCTCCACCTCCACCCCCAACCCCCTTCTCCCCGTCCCTAATAAGCCTTGTGGTTTCTGTGGACGTTAAGCATCATGTTTACGTACTGTCCCTCCACCCTCACCCCGCCGAAGAGCACATCACGAGTGAAGCGTAGGTCATACAAAAACAATTGTTTAAGTAACAAAACCAGCCCAGACAGCATACAAGAACAATTATTTAGTGTAAGTTCTGGAGGTTTTAGTTGCTCTGTAATCGGTAATAAAAAGGTAAACATGGTGCTTAACATCCACAGAAACCATAAGGCTTATTAGGGACAGGGGGTATGGAGGTGGGGGGAAGACCGAGATTATATACCTATCGCGACACTGTCACCACCAGAATGACTCTTGCATTAAGATGGGCAGCGATGAGAGACATTTAAATGTTTCATTAATTGTGGGGGATAAAGTCGCAAGACAATGTCCACTGACCACAACTTTAGAAGAGAAAGGAGAGCCGAAGCGGATTCGAACCGAGGCCTCTCTGCTTACCAGCCTAACGCCTTACCGCTAGGCCAAACCGGCCCACTATCCATAATCGTGGGTGGGTGGGAGCAGCGTCACATTAAGTACCACATGTACTGTCAGGAAGTGTGCCCATATCTATATGCCAACTTGTTGTTTTTCTTTGAGTCTTATCAGTTATATATAGACAGACAGATGTGTGTGTGTGTGTGTGTGTGTGTGTGTGTGTGTGTGTGTGTGTGTGTGTGTGTGTGTGTGTGTGTGTGTGTGTATTTACGAATAAAATAACAATTAAAAAAAAAATGTCATGTGAATCTATTCCTGCTCCACTGCTAGTCAGCAGATGAAAACACGGTGAATACAAAATTCAATATAGTGCATGAGATAAACTTCCTCACAAAAACTCGCGTGTTCACAGTGCGTTACGATATATATTATATAACCAGTCTGGGTCAAGTAACCCGACTGGTGCATTCTCTCTTTCAGTCGTCGTCGTCGCAGTTTGCGTCTCAGACATGAATTCCCGCGGCAGCCACTCAGAGGCACACTGAGGGTTCTGCACAGGATGGCTGGCTGTTGAGGTTCTGACTCATCGGTAAGTGTGTCCCAAGGATCATTTGAGTCTGCATTGATTTTTTTTTTTTTTTTTTAAAGTTTGAGTTTTAGTTTTGTTCGTGTGTTTTTGTGTTGTTGTTTTTTTTTGTGTGTGTGGGGGTTTGTTGTTGTTGGTTTTGTGTATGAGTGTGTGTGTTTTTGTTTTGTTTGTTGTTGTGTGTGTGTGTGCGTGCGTGCGTGCGTGCGTGCGTGCGTGCGTGCGTGCGTGCGTGCGTGCGTGCGTGCGTGCGTGCGTGCGTGCGTGCGTGCGTGCGTGCGTGCGTGCGTGCGTGCGTGCGTGCGTGCGTGCGTGCGTGCGTGCGGTGCGGTGCGTGCGTGTGCGTGCGTGCGTGCGTGCGTGCGTGCGTGCGTGGTGTGTGTGTGTGTGTGTGTGTGTGTGTGTGTGTGTGTGTGTGTGTGCAATATCCCGCTTTACATCTTTGTATTTGCAGTATATCTACTTGTATCAAACATGTGTACTCCGATCAGAGTTTGGTCATGTCTGGTTACTGACAACTTTGGTTTATTCACTGAAATTTATGTATGTAAATTCTTGATTGGTTTGCGGTCGTATGGCCTGAAACCTTTTTATTTTGTCCATTGTATGTGTTTATGCATTTTTCTGCAGCTTTTTGTACGGCGCATTGTGCCCTAGATCTTGCTAGGGATCATGCGCCATAGAAATGTCCATTATTATTATTATTATCATCATCATCATCATGACAACCTTCGCTGTCAACTGGGTGTTAGGCCTAAATAATAAGAGCAAACCGTTGACTATAACTGGTTGTTCGACGTCGGAATTCCGATGATTATCTCATCAAAGTAAGTAAGTAATTTGATGCTTTACTCCCAGTCAACCAGTACGGTTATATCAGGGCGATTCTCATTAAAGAATATACTATAGCAACTACGTATGACTTGTTAGTCATGATCTTTTCTCCTGATTTTATGAAACTATTGTTTAGTTTATTCAAAGAAAGGCAGCTATGACTTGTTAGTCATGTGGTTATTAATGACGCGATTCAAGTTGTCTCCCGTGACTTTATACATGATTCGACAGCTGCCATCTCAAATTGGGAAACTCGGACCTTATATACCTGAGTCGACCTTTAACAGGACACATAATAAGATCCAATAATAACTTCAGTCCGGAGAACCAGAATGGGTACAGTTTTACTGAAATATAATTGGTCTGGAAGACTAAAGCGATTTGGCAGAAATAGGTACATGCGCTAGGATTAGACAGTATTTTTTGTCCTGGTCCCTTCACTGAGTTAGAGAATCGAAGTGTATTGTTTTTCACTGCTGAGGTTTAGTTGTGTGTGCTTTTTTTTCTTTTCTTTTTTTTTCTTTTTTCTTCTTCTTCTTTTTCGGGGCCGGGATTGGCATGGGGTAAAATCGTCAGTCGATCGCCTCATACCGACCAGCAACGATTAACGGACAATGAATGTAGCAAAGTAAAATGCACCCTAACCAGCCTAGACTGTGACTGTTTTAAATTATCAGTTCCAAGCGCCTATGTGCAAAGTAGCAAACTGAACCGCCGCACAGTAAAAATAGCTGCGCAGTCAATGACAAGGTAAGCCTATGACCTCGTTGGTCCGTCGTATTTGTAGATCGACCAATCAACGGCGAGAGGTATTTTTGTCCTTACGCGGCCAGCGCCTGATAAATTGAACGCGGGCGGGGCGTCGGCCAGTACAACGTGTACACATAGCCGTAGCGCTTGACAGGAGTTTGCCAACGTTTTCACTGGTGCCGAAGAATTGCAGTGTTGTAGTAAGAAGCAGGTGACAGCAGTTACTACAATCTCAGGAGAAATCAAGTCGTTTTGGTACACTTAAAAGGCAACTGAAGATGCTCTTTTCCTGTTTTGGGGACAAAGGTAATTCGATTTTGCTTATTCTTTGCGTGTGCTCGTTTGTGTCCGTCTGGTATTCGATATGCATTAATATAACTAGTTGTCTTTTATTTTACATGCTTCTCAGTGTCTCTGTCTCTGTCTGTGTCTGTCTGTCTGTCTGTCTGTCTCTCTCTGTCTCTCTCCGCTGTCTCTGTCTGTCTGTCTGTCTGTCTGTCTGTCTGTCTGTCTGTCTGTCTGTCTCTCTCTCTCTCTCTCTCTCTCTCTCTCTCTCTCTCTCTCTCTCTCTCTCTCTCTCTCTCTCTCTCTCTCTCTCTCTCTCTCTCTCTCTCTCTCTCTCACACACACAACACACACTCACACACACACACACACACACACACACACACACACACACACACACACACACACACACACACACACACATTTATTTATTTTTAATGTTATAATTTTTACACAAGGAAAATGTTCTGGCGCATGAAGCTGCATGTCAGTCTTTTGGCTTTTAACAGTTTTGTTGCTATACTGTTTTGCTTTGTTCTTGAGCTTAAACATTAAAAAGATCGGATTTAGTTTAAAGATACTTTAATCCGTCTTCATCCGCATTTGATGTTTTGTTTCGTTTATTTATTATTTTAAAGCTTTACTGAAGTGTTTTCTTGAGTCATCTCCCCGGCTTCCTCTCAGTGCCTTCTCGTTCTTGTCTTTGGTGGTTTAATTTTCGTTTTAATAACTTTTCTTCTACTTCACTCACTCAGTTCTTCTTCCTTTTCTCCGCTCTTGTTTTGCTCGGTCTTCTCTGATTTTCTTTCTTTCTTCCACCTCTATCTTATGTGGAGATCGGGTAGCGGTGCTCATTCTTCCTTTCTTTGTATTTCCTTCTTTGTCACTTCAGTCTTCTATTCTTCTCACCCCCCCATCGCTCGCTCCCCACGCTTTTTTTTTTTTTTTAATTAGACGTAATTTATGTCAGTAATAAATAAGGAGTAGGGCAATTATCAGTTCAGGCAGTATTCCTTCGCTGAGTCAGTCTTAGTCTCTGATTTCACATGTCAAAATCTTTGACTTCAACTTTTATTGAAATGTAAAAAAAAAAAAAAAAAGGATAAGAGTTTGCTAGATGTTGAATGGTTCAAGAGTGTTCAGTTTTTACCCTCCATTCAACTCGCCTTTGTAGCTCACGCAATACGCCCGTGTCGCGTTCAGGCCGAAAGTAAGGCCACAGCGCGGCGCGGCACGTAGGCTGGAGGTATAGTGGGAAAGACCTATTCATGCATGTCCGTCGTTAGCTAATTGCTGCTGACACCCGTACACGCCCAGTACAGACAACTGCGGGCACTGAGAATCCTAAGCACGCCGCCCCACGTCCCGCCCTGACGAATGATTAGTGTGCAGAATCTCAGGCACACCCATTACAGACTGACGTGTTTAGAATCAATCAAGCGAACTCGGCTGTCTCTGTTGGTGTTTGGCCACGGGACTCACACACACACACACACACACACACACACACACACACACACACACACACACACACACACACACACACACACACACACACACACACAGAGGCACGCACGCACACACACACACACACACACACACACACACACACACATACACACGCCGTGACGATGACACTAAGGGAATACTAAGTTGAGGCTGTCGTTCTGTTGATGCTGACAGCCCACGCCGTGCGGATGGCCCACCCACCCACACAGACGCACAACGTGGCAACACACACACACACACACACACACACACACACACACACACACACACACACACACACAACCACACGCGCGCGGCCAGCTACAACACGACACAAAACACACACACACACACACACACACACACACACACACACACACACACACTGACACACACACACACACTGCACACTACATGGACACATACACACACACACAAACGCAACCACCCACCCACACAGACGCACAACGTTACACACACACACACACACACACACACACACACACACACACACACCACACACACACACACACACAGGCACGCACGCACGCACGCACAAACACACACGCGCGCTCGCACGCATGCACACACCACACACCCACACACACACACACACACACACACACACACACACCACACACACACACACACACACACACACACACGCCGTGACGATGACACTAAGGGAATACTAAGCTGAGGCTGTCGTTCTGTTGATGCTGACAGCCCACGCCGTGCGGATGGCCCACCCACCCACACAGACGCACAACGTGGCACACACACACACACACACACACACACACACACACACACACACACACACACACACACACACACACACACACACACACACACACACACACACACACACACACACACACAACACACACACACACACGCGCGCGCGCAGACGCACAACGTGGCACACACAAACACACACACACACACACACACACACACACACACACACACACACACACACACACACACACACACGCCGTGACGATGACACTAAGGGAATACTAAGTTGAGGCTGTCGTTCTGTTGATGCTGACAGCCCACGCCGTGCGGATGGCCCGAGAGGAGAGGACAGCGGCGAGGCACAAGAGGAAGCTGGTGGTGGTGGGCGATGGCGAGTGTGGGAAGACCTGCCTGCTGCAGCGTTTCTGC
>JABMCL010000565.1:682500-712500 GCA_018857735.1 Alviniconcha marisindica
TTGATCGAACCTCTCTTCTCGTTACTGAAACTGAATCATGATTTGATAGTCAAGTTGTGTCTGTGTTGTCTACCTCTGTTTCAGTGTTTATTTGTGCACATTATGCTTTTTGCAGAAGGGGACTCGGGCCCCAAACTGACTGGCTCTGAGTCTACTTTTTCTACATTGAGACATCTCTACTCACTGAGAGTCATTGGACTTGCCCGTTGTGTTTGCGGCGTTGATCGAACCTCTCTTCTCGTTACTGAAAATCATGATTTGATAGTCAAATTGTGTCTGTGTTGTCTACCTCTGTTTGTTTATTTGTGCATATTATGCTTTTTGCAGAAGGGGACTCGGGCCCCAAACGGCTGAAGATGGTGGTCGTTGGGGACGGTGATTGCGGCAAAACGTGCCTGTTGCATCGGTTCGCCACCGACGAGTTCTTCACGCGCTACATCCCCACCGTCTTCGAAGTGCAGACCAAGACAGTCTACTTCAAAGAAGAACAGGTCAGACGGCGCGGGGTCAAACCGGCGGAACACATGACGTTGATAGCGGCAATGAATGAATGCCTTTAATTTTAATCAATAGGATGCAAAACCCCGCAACTGACTGTCTCCGACGTGTGCATTTTTGGCAAAAATGTCTTCTTCTGTGATTTAAAAAAAAATAATCTTGTCCAAACAACCGGAAGGCAACGAAAGTTGTTTTAAAATAACACAAAAATGGGGGGGGCGTTTTAATTAATGGATTTTAAAAATATATATTAAAATATATATATATATATATATATATATATATCGTGAAAGGTAATGGCCGAGTAAGTATGACATATGAATTGACGTAAGGCAATACATAGCCAGGAGACTCAGTCCAGTGGCAGACTGGCAGTCTTTTTCGCCGCACACGGTGATTTCAGTGGCCACAGCAGAAACCATGATAATCGAAAAACAGTTTCAAGACTGACACTGGCCACAACAAAACTATGAAAACAAAGCCGTAAATGAGTAGTGTTTTGTGTGTGTGTATGTGTGTGTCAGTGTGTGTGTGTGTGTGTGTGTGTGTGTGTGTGTGTGTGTGTGTGTGTGTGTGTGTGTGTGTGTGTGTGTGTGTGTGTGTGCAGCGCGCGTGGGTGCGTGTCAGTGTGTGCGTGCGTGCGTGCGTACGTGCGTGCCACTCGCGCGCGTCGTGCAGCGGCATTTATCAGTTCAACCTTTAGCCTACGTTTATCTGAAAACCGACTGACAACTCCATCAAAAAAATGAACAGATCTAGTCACTCCAACCATTCTCTTGATTCTCGGTCTTACACAGGTTGAACTGGTCATGTACGACACAGCCGGACAGGAGGACTACGACCGCCTCAGGCCTTTCTCCTACAACGACACCGACGTCATGCTCATCTGCTTCTCCTTGGACAACCCCGACAGCCTCGACAACGTCCTGCTCAACTGGCTCCCCGAGGTCCGCTACTTCTGCGGCCGCAGCATCCCTGTTCTGCTCGTGGGCAACAAGAAGGATCTGCGTCACAGCGATCATGCACACGACACTCAGCCTTTGCACACGGACCCGATGGAAGCGGCGGAAGTGCCGTCAGTAGAAAAGACATGCCCAGTGAAGGCCATGATGCTGAAGTACGAGGAAGGGCTGGCGGTCGCGACAAAAATGGACGCTGTAGGGTATTATGAAACCTCGGCGAAAACCGGGGAAGGAGTGGCTGCTGTGTTCCAAGCCGTCATCCGCGCGGGTATGGCCCGGACCAAGCTGAAGAAGACCACGGGACTGTTTCGATTAAGAAAAAGAGACTGAAATAGTATTTGTAGGGTAGTTATGTCAATAGTGTATTATGTCTCCCCCCCCCCCCCCCCCCACCTACCCACCAGCCCCTCCTCCCTTCCGTAACCTGGTTAACCTCTTGGCGGCCATGTACTCGTAATTATAATATTTGTCTCCACTGAGACACTCTTCGAGCTCATGATCTAGAGACGACTGAGACTGACTCGCTGAGATGGCCAACCGGCATCCACTGGGATGTGTGTGTATATGTGTGTGTGCGTGTGTGCGTGCGTGTGTGCGTACGTGCGTGCGGGCTTGCGTGGTGTGTGTGTGTGTGTGTGTGTGTGTGTGTGTGTGTGTGTGTGTGTGTGTGTGTGTGTGTGTGTGTGTGTGTGCGCGCGTGTGCGTGCGTGCGTGCGTGCGTGCGTGCGCCTTTGCGTTCAAGCCAAAATTCGTGTTTCCGGCTGAGATTTGTGTCATATTTCTTTTATTATTGCCATTCTGGATGCCGCTTCTCATTGGCGCATTATATATTATGCCATATTGTGATATTACCGTCCACACCATTGCAGTATGTACAAACCGTACTAAAATGTGTTGCAATTACTAAATCGCACTACGCAGGGTAATAAACTGAAAGCCATCGGGACATGCCTGTGGTCTCAGTGCAGGTTGATGCCCTTGTTCATATTAACGACAATCGTTTTTGTTAATATTGTTCAGTGTTGTTATCGATGATTATCATGTGGAGATGATGAATACGATTATAATTGTCATTATCATCATGGCGGTCTCGACGATGTCACATCAGTCAAGTCTCATTCAGGAAATGCTTTCGGCGTTGCGGTAAACATCTTTCCTTCAGAGCTAAGTTTCTTACAACGATTATTATTCTTATTTGTGTTCATGTCAGTTCAGTGATTCTGAAGTAAAATGAAAACATTGTTGAAAAAGAAAAAGAAATAAAATCATTGCGCGCGCGCGCGCGCGCGTGTGTGTGTGTGTGTGTGTGTGTGTGTGTGTGTGTGTGTGTGTGTGTGTGTGTGTGTGTGTGTGTGTGTGTGTGTGTGTGAGTGTGCGTGTGTGAGTGTGTTTGTCGTGTGCGCGGCGGTCGTGCGTGCGTGCGTGCCATAGTTTACATCGCAAGAATGAGCATGAGACTGTTATATTAACTTTTATACATGGCTAATTGTATTATTGTGTCTATTTATAAGCGCACTGTAATGAATGGAACGTCGCCGAGACTGACAAAGTCCTGTGCACATTCTAGTGTCATGGCAAATCAATATTCTTGTAATCTTGTCGGGCTTGTGCACAGACTGTCCAGGCCGAGGGTGACGTGGCAAGGGCAAAACACAATCATGGCTCACGTCATCTGAAACTGAAACTTTTGAGAGAAAAAATAGAATAAAAATAAAAATAATTGTGCCACCATATGGGCAGTTTGTAGACTATAGACCATTCCCATAAGAGGAAATTTTACAGTGCTCTGCCCCTGCCGTAAGTCGGAAGTTTGTTGATTGGGACGTTCCGGCGGCTAGGCCTAGGCCTACTTGGTGTCCCCTGAGCGAAGATAGGCTCGATCAACCGCAGTACTAAAAAATAACTACCATGGGGAAGGATATTGTGTGTGCTGTTTGAACTACGCAGGAAAGGAGGTGGAAGGATGTGAATTAAAGTTGAATAGATTAACTGCCGACAAAAAAACGCGGAAAGTTACTGAGGTGGTCGCCGCACAGCGAAACTGGTCAAAAAAGTGACAGCATGTTTGCCGCTGTAATCCGCACAGCTTTGTTGTTGTTTTTACTATTTTATTTACTTTATTTCGGACAGAATTCTTTCAGTATCCTGATGCAGGGGGTGTATATTTAAAGAGGATTCACAACAAAATCACCGGCCAAGCCTATGTGCTATCACATGATTACTCTTTCTACGCTACAGACTGGCAGCCAAATCCTAGCGCTAACCCTATCAGCAGTGTAATTTTTAATTTGTAAATCCTGACCAAAGTTTCATGTTGGTGCATGTATGCCAACTGTGTTTGAGTGTGTTTGTGCCTTTATATGGCAAATTGTAAATCTAAGGTTTGAGTGAGACAGTGGTGTTGATGACATTTGCTTTTCACTGACAAGCACACATTATTTTGTTCTGTCAAATTTAAAAAAGCCTGGAGTAGTTCAGAATATAGCTTTTCATATTACACCCATTGCTACTTACTAACTTAGTGTAAGAAATGTGGCCTGAGTTTTCCCTTTTTGGCTTCTCACTTCATTTTTTCCCCCCTAGTCAAGTTATCAAAATGTCTTTAAACTTAGAGAGGTCTGATCATAACAGTGTACATTACAGCAATATACAATTTATATCTATACATATACTGATTTTTAAGAATCAAGAATATATCTTGTCCTCTGTAAACACAGGAAATTCAAATTATGGCCACAAGCAAAATAAACAAACATAAATTACAACAAATAGTGTAGGCCTAGTGCATTAACTATTGATTACACACACACTCTATTAATATTACTATATATATATCAATCAGTACACATACACACACTCTGCTAAAATATGCAAGTCAGTTTAGACACAGATTAAAAATACAGCTATTAAGACACACGCACACCCGTACATATATATCTTGCTTACACACCCACATAACAACACCTCCACAACCCACCCCACACCCTCCCCCCCTCCCAGACACATATATACACACAACTGGTACACACCTATGCATTCTACTTATTTTAAAAATTAATGTACAAATAAATTAAGACAGATTCGGAGTACAACAATTAAAACAACACACATACCCGCACACACACACAAGCTGCATGCATGTATGGTGTGGTTTTTTAAAATATGTTTTTGCAATTCGCAAAATGCAGTGCTCACACAGTGATTAATGTAGTTTTGTGGTTTTACATTTTGTTCATGATATTTACTTTTCAGTTTCATTCATATGTGTGCTTCTGTGTTCTGAGAGGAAAATAACACTAACTGACAAGCAACTGTGAAAAAAATCGTTAAATGTCTACTTGATTTTTATTACCATTTATGAACAGTTTTGTTAAATAAGCAAATAAAGAGATTGACTTGAACTGATTTTGCTTCCTCTTTTAAAACTGTCCTCATAAAACACCTGCTCAAAAACTATTTTTAAACCTCTTGCCTCAGTCTCTTCATGCTTTACATTATTGTGTTTTGTTTGTGTGTGTGTGTGTGTGTGTGTGTTTTGTGTGTGTGTGTGTGTGTGTGTGTGTGTGTGGTCTGTGTGTGTTGTAATCACTCTACACACCCATTTTTTAAAATCTTTATTTATATTACTAACTGAATTAAACTTATCATAAGTAGTCCATATATTCAAAGTGTTGATATACATCTTCACAAGTAATATGAAGGTTGAAGAAATTGCAAATTGTACAAATTCCCTTCTCCTCCTCACCTCCTTCTCTCTGGCTCAGTGTTAAGAGAAAAAAATCTTCTTCCACTCACTTTGTTTAGATGGTTAATTGGATCAGTCATAATGAGAAATGTATTCAAACTATTTCAGTGTCTGGGTACTTGTATTTCTAGTAAACAGTTTAAGTCCCTGGCTTGTAACTTACAAAACTGAATGCAGAAGCAGAAAAATATTGCCATACATTACATAATTTCAAAATAAATGGGACAAGAACTAAAAGTTCATCTAGTAGAGTAGCAGTGTTCTCTGACATTGTACAGTGTACATATTCATCCTTCATGAGAATTTATATAGACAAACTGATAGACAATGCCATTTGTTAAAATGCAGGCTAGGTTGGCTGTTGATGAATTAACTTTATGAATTAATTTGTCAATGCTGGTAGTCATGTATGATTATTTATGTCACTATTGTAAGTTGAACATTTTCCCACTCTTCTTTGAGTAGCTGTGCTCACTGTTTTTGAAGGAATCACTAGTCAAGCAACTTAAGGATCACATTCAAAAGACTCATAATTTGAGTCTGACAGGGGTGTGTGTGTGTGTGTGTGTGTGTGTGTGTGTGTGTGTGTGTGTGTGGTGTTGTTGGTGTGTGTGTGTGGCTAATTTTACAAATAAACATACGCTTTTAAATGTAGTCTTAGTTATTAAATTATACTTGGGATGTGAATTGATTTGATCAAATTGTATCATTAGTTAGGGTGGGAAGCAAGGTCTTCAGTGCTGCATTTTCGTGTAATACTTGGTTGTTGCTACAACCATTATGAAATTGTGCCTGTTTCTGTGTATGTTTAGTGTGAGTACAGCAGCTGTTTACCTGTGTGTTTAGTGTGAATATGCCTGTTGACCTGTGTCTATACTTTTGTCTATTCTTATTCTCTCTCTCTCTCTCTTTTTCTTTTCTTTTTATATATTTCATTTTCATAAGTATTTTTTTCTTATTTATATTATTTAATTTTTATTTTTTTATTATAATTATATATATATATTTACTCTTTTTCTTCTCTCTCTCTTTCTCTCTCTCTCTCTCTCTCTCTCCTCTCTCTCTCCTTTTCTCTCTCTTTTCTCTCTCCTCTCTCTCTCTCTCTCTCAATGATGCCTGTAATTTTATATTTACTCATCAGTAGCTTAGTAAGGACTAGTTGTTAGCTTTTTGACTCAGCCTAAACTACAATCCTTGTAAAATAAAGTTTTCAGCAGTTTAAGGCCTTCCCCTTTTTAAGCCTGTCTTGAATTCTCCTCATTGTGGGAAAATAAAGCATGATAGATTACAACGGATAAGTTCTGCCTTTGTGCCCCTGACCAGCTGTCCATTTTTCTTCGCCCATACTTTCAAATCTAAAAGTTAATGATCGTCGAGTAAAATGACAGTGCACTCGCCTCTGTTGAACGGCATAGCGAGACGTACCAGTCGGCAAGGGGCGATACTCGTATAGCCTATCTCTCCATTATTTTTAGCGTAACTTCAGTCTTCAGCCTGCCGCGCACTTTCCAACTTCAACACTTTGAATGTTCCGACACTTGTAGTGCATGCAGTGCTATCTCAGTTGTTGTTTCAATAATCCATCCAACTCTGACATGGATTGCAGCATCTTTAACTACGTGAATATGTGGTCTTCTTGAGTGTGTGTACTCCTTCGCAGTTCTTCAAAATAAATGCTGTTTTTGTTGTTGTTGTTTTTTTACGTCCACAGTTTCTGCCCACAGTCCATCATTAATTATATAGTCATAATATTCAATTTTCTCAAACAAAACACACCAGCACACAAACACTCAGCTACACACACAAGCACACACACAGTGAAAACTTGGTTCAGTGTCTCTCCAAGTTACAAGCGTTAATCTGATAGTTTTACTGGCGAGTCTCTCCTAGACTCCCCGTGTCAATTTCATTAGTGAAGTATTCTAAGCGGACCGTCTTACACGCCCCATAGTGCTAGTTTTAGTGGGCAGTTTCTCTTACACGACCCGTGCTAAATTTATTGCGGATTCATTCATGAATGCTCGACGTTAGTTTAGTGACGAGTCTCGGTCTTGGCTGACGCCACGCCCCGTACAGTTCAGTTCAGTCAGGATTTTTTATATTTTTTTATATATATTTTATTTTACACATCCATTGTTCCTTTGTGGTATCGAGTCCGCGGT
This sequence comes from Alviniconcha marisindica, assembly GCA_018857735.1. Lineage (NCBI taxonomy): Eukaryota > Metazoa > Mollusca > Gastropoda > Provannidae > Alviniconcha > Alviniconcha marisindica. Next base: position 689,868 of record JABMCL010000565.1, read on the forward strand.
TGCATTTACATTACATTTACGTTTTGTTCGGGAGTCTCTCTTACACGCCCCACGCTAGTTTTATTGGGAAATTTCTCTTACAGGGCCGGTCGGCTAGTTTTAGTGGGCAGCTTTTCAGATTCAGTTAAAGCCCCATCAGTGCCGAGTGACTGCTGAACAATTTAAATGCAGACCCAACCAGCTTTCAAATTAGCTGCAAGTTGTCTTTTAATCAGCTGCTTATGCAAGCGCTTTTTGGAGTCAATTCCTCAGTGCGGATCGATGTATCTACATCACTAAGACAAAAAGTGAAACTGCAGATTGTACAAGCAAGGGACACCACCCGATTTCTAAAAACAAGCAAAGATAACTCTCACTTCGTGACGTCTTCTGTCAACTTCCTGTATTTGTCAACCTCACGAGTGTTTTCAACAACTTTATTTATATGACGAAACTCACACAAACATCTGTTACTGAGTGACCGGCATAAGGTAGACCTCAACACAATGGCGGGATTTTTCAGCAAGAAACCAACAGTTGAACGTAAGTTTTTTTCCCTCCGCATTCTCTCCTGGGATCTGGGTCAGTGGGATTAAAAACGATGTCCAGATAGTCACCCCAAAACAATGCCACAGCTTAGAGTGAGACTGAGACTGAGGAAGTGACAAAGAGAACGGACGTCAGAACAGCACCTGCGATGACATAGAATGATTGACACTTTTTCTTCTTTTGTGTTCTTCAGCTTAATTATCGTTATCGTAGGTGTCAGTAATGATTATCATTGTGTGGAGGGGGTAGTGGTATTTTTAAGGTCTTAGTCTTAGTCCTACTGCTCTTAATTTGAGTTTTCTCACTTCTTTCACCAAGACGTCATAATTCATATTCATTGATTAAACTAAAGTTTCAAAATCAGTAAAACTGCAGTTATAGTTCATACTAAAACAGTAAATGTGATATTTCTTCTTTTGTATTACTATTACTGGTATTAGATTGTTAGTATTTTAATTTACAGTTAGACTTACAGCAACCCTTCTACTAGTTCTAGATCATTGGAAGGTTATGATGCAGAGCCACATAGGTTGAGTGGAGAGGGGTGGTGGGGGTCTCACCCTCAGTGGAAAAAAAGAGAAATTATATAATGATATGGTTCAGACCATAGCCTACACTGTACACAGTAAAAAAAAAAAAAAAGAAGAAAAAGAAAGAGAGAAGAAAAGAAGAAGAGGGTGTCCTGCTGTCTGGACTGGAAAAAGTCCAGTGACTGAGACTAGTGAGAGCGTACAATACTTAACATACTAACATTAGTATTAGTAACAACCTCTTCAGGGAGACTGGAAATGGGACTCTTCTACTGGAGCCTAGGTGTGGTTTTCTGTTAGTTAGCCCTAACACAGTAAAACAGTGCTGTATTGTGCCTTACAAAAAATACAAACTGTGAGAGGATAGATTGTATAATATCTATAAAGATTAGAGCAAAAATTTGAATGGATCTGGTAGCAGCATTTTCTCTGGTGGTTTGAAAGTCAGAAAGTGGTCAACAGTCTCTAGAAGTAGAACTTGCACAGTTGCAGAAGTAGAAATGGAACTTGGGCAGGTTTCTGCCACTATTTTGAGATTACACTTTTTGTTTGTTTGTTTTTGGATTTTTTTTAATGGATTTTTTTACAATGGAGTACCATTAAAATAATATATTATATATAATAATAACATGAAAACTGATAACACAAAACTTGCATAACAGTAAACACAACCAGGATTTCTGGGGTCAAGCCTCAATCATCAATCATTCAATGCCAATGGCTCAAGCAAGGACACCTTTCCTACTTAATGAACATAAACTACTGATACTTAAATACTACTTTTAGTTTTACTAGTGATAGATCATAGAGTGACAGAACTAAATGTCTGTTCTGTTCAATTTTGAGTGTCATGATTGTGAAAAAGAATTAAGTTTTACTTGAAGTCTGTCCCCTTCCTGAACCATGCAAACTTTGGCAAGACAGACATACTGACAGTGACAGTGACAAGTCTGCACTAGATGACTAGTGTTGGTGTGGGAGAACTGAAGAAGTTTTCATCCTGCATGCAAAATAGGGCTAGAAGCAAAGGCCAAAGCTGCTGCTGCTTGATAATTAAGTACTGACAGTGACACCAGTGACAGGCCACAGATCCCTATCAAAGTATCATATTTATAAAAAAAAAAATTTTGCAAGGGTTGTCAAGACGTCAAGAGAAAGAAAAACAGTATTGAGGAAGAATTCATAATGTCAAAGGCCTGTAAGTAGTGTTAACAACAAAAACTCCTTGAGAGGTTTTATGTTTTGACATTGTATATTATATAAATAATGAATTTTGATTTTGCAAACTCTTTCAGAACAAATCCGACAGAATGACAGAGTTCTGCGGAGGCAACAGAGAGACCTTGAAAGAGACAGAGGGTCCCTTGAGAAAGAAGAAAAGAAACTGGTGATGTATAATGTTTACATTTTTTTATAATCTAACTTTTTCAACCAATTTTGTTTGACTTTTTTAGAACATTAAGTACCAAACACAGTAACACAGTGTTAGGTAAAGCTGTCTAAAGGTATGCAATGTGAATACACATCTACTGATCTAGTTCAAGAATCTTTTTGATAAAATGAACAATATATTATATATTTATAAATTATGCAAATTGTGATTGTGAAATAGTCCAAGCAGTTGCCATTTTGATTTTCTCTAATGTTCTAATCTAGTCTTAAATTTCCAAGAAGTTGCCATTTGATTTTTGTAAATTTATCTAATTACCTAATTAAGTCTTAAGTTGAAAAACAAATCAAAAATATCTGGGCAATTGGTGTCAACATTTTGTTCAGCACGTAAGAATTGATTTTACTTTCATGTTCGATGTAGATTTTCACCCTGATATAACCAAACTGGATGACTGGGCAGTTACTAACTTACTCAGTGTAGATTTATATATATATATCTCAGTCAAAATGTTTTTTGTTTTTGCTGATTTGATTTCTTCTTTCTTTCAGGAGATGGAAATAAAGAAAGCAGCAAAACAAGGCAATAAACAGGTCAGTGAAGTTTTACCAAAGTATACCAAGTCCTGCAAAAAGCAACAAACATGTAAAAGGTGGTCTATGTTTTCAGTGTTATGTAAAATAAAGTTTGATTACACAAGCCACAAGTGCATAACATTAAGTGGCTTTGTTACACATCAGAACTTTCTGCTTCATTGCCTTGAAAGTCTTGGTTGTAATTAATATGAGTTTGTTTTGTTTGGCTTTGACAAAGTTTTCATTTGATCAAATTGATGAATGTTTGTAAAACTGTAAGTGTAAAGGTCAAAGGAAGCAATGTGACACTGAGCCAAAGATCACTGTCACAGACTGCCATTAATGTTTTAGCATTTTGCTTCAAGTTTAAAATGAAATATTGTTATGCATTTTCTGTGTTCTCTTTTCAGGTTTAAAAAAAAAAGAGTCTGTTGTGTACATAATGTTTTTGCATTGAGAGGAGAGGATTGCATGCATGACCATTAAAACAAAAAATCCTGCTACATGGACAGCCACATGCTGTCTATGAGAATATCTCCATTTCTGGAGGGTGGATGCTGTTGTGCATTGAACTTACCATGGCTTACCATGCCGAGGATGAAAACATTTCAGTCTAGCCTGAATGTTCTTTCTGGTGTCAGTGTGTTGTGACACAGGCCAAACCGAGGCAGGAAACCTTTGAAATGTATCAACTCTTGTTGCAGACATCAACTATTTTAGCTAAGCTAAACAACTGGTGGCTTTGAGAAAGCAGGGATCCTTTGAAATGTATCAACTCTTGTTACAGGCAGCAACTATTTTAGCCAAACAACTGGTGGCTTTGAGAAAGCAGAGAACAAAAAGCTACGCAGCAGGATCCAAAATACAGGCCATAGGAAACCAGCAAAAGGTAACCCCATGAATACAATAACCATAGCCCAGCTTTGATTTTGTGTGAAGTTGGTAAGACTAACATACAATGGTTTTCATAGCTCCCATTTTTTACTTGAGCTGGATAAATTAAAGGTTTTGAATTTATTTTTAAGCATTTTGATTTGTAATGCCCAGCCCAAAGACACAATTCAGATGTGTCCGAGCCTTAATTCCAAACTGAATATATTGTAGGCCACATCTTATATGAGCAAATTATGTTTTAAAATGGGTAACTGTATGTCACCTGCACATTGGAATTTCCTGGACAATGCTTACAACTTTTGAGTTACATGCAACTTTTAAGTGAAAGCATCACAAGTTGTACTGTTTTAGAGTGTGCAGGCTTAGAGGATGTATAATCTGTAAACACCTGTTTGTTTGGTATTCAGTGGAATTACAGCAGTCTTTCTGTGTCTGTGGGTTTTTATGTGTGTTTCCTGTTTTCCTTTTCAGATGATGCATTCAAATATGAAGATGGCAACTGCCATGGGTACAACAACAAAGGTTAGATAAGTATTAATGGTGGTCTGGTAGACTGACATAATTAACATTGTTGTATCGTTGCAGAATGTGGCATATTGTGGTTGTATATATATGGTCATGCTGGTTGCAGAACATACTTACTGACCTTGACACAATGTGGTTGTTGACCATGATACAGTGTTGCTGCAGACTATGACATGATGTGGTTGTGATGTTGCAAACTGTGACACATTGCAGTTGTGTGATTACACTTACGGTGCAATGCAGTTGTGTGGTTGCAGAGCATGATACAATGTGGTTTGTTGTTGCAGACCATGACCAATGTGATTGCATTGTTGCAAACTATGATACAGTGTGGTTATGTTGTTGCAAACCATGACATAATATGGTTCTGTTGTTGCAAACTATGACACAGTGTGGTTGTGTGGTTACAGGCCATGACACATTGTGGGTCTGCTAATGCAGATCATGACATAGTGTAGTTACCTTGTAACGGACCCTGGCATGTTGTAGTTGCCTTGTTACAGACCATGATGTGTTACAGTAGTGCCTTGTTACAGACCATGACATGTTGTAGTTGCCTTGTTACAGACCATGGTGTGTTGTAGTTGCCCTGTTACAGACCATGACATGTTACAGTACTGAGTAGTGCCTTGTTACAGACCACAACATGTTGTAGTTGCCTTGTTATGGACCATGGTGTGTTGTAGTTGCCTTGTTACAGACCATGACATGTTACAGTAGTGCCTTGTTACAGACCATGGCATGCTGCAGTTGCCTTGTTACAGACCATGACATGCTGCAGTTGCCTTGTTACAGACCATGACATGTTGTAGTTGCCTTGTTACAGATCATGACATGTTGCAGTTGGCTTGCTACAGACCATGACATGTTGCAGTTGGCTTGTTACAGATCATGACATGTTGCAGTAGTGCCTTGTTGCAGACCATGACGTGTTGTAGTTGCCTTGTTACAGACCATGACATGTTGTAGTTGCCTTGTTACAGACCATGACATGTTGCAGTTGCCTCATTGCAGACCATGACATGTTGTAGTTGCCTCATTGCAGACCATGACAGAGATGAACAAGGTGATGGACCCCCAGAAGACCATGCAGATCATGAAGGAGTTTGAGAAAGAGTCCACCAAGATGGGCATGTCGGAGGAAATGAGTAAGTAGTCCTACAAGCGAACGCTGAAAGGAAGACCAAGAAGCAGACTCTAGGTGCATATGGACTAACCCAGTAGAGGTCCGTCTTGGGACAAAACGGTGCTAGTTATTCTCGGGGCAGTCTCAAACTGTCCCTTGCACCTTTTTTCCGTAAAATTAATGTAAATCAGTACTGGAGTGGTGCACTCTGTTATACCCCAAGTGTGTGCCCTGTCAAGTTCCTCAGTTGTGTTTTTTTCTTCTTCAAAATGACTCCATGTGATTGACAGGGTGGTGGTGTAATGTAGTTACCAACTGCTCCTGAAATCAGTTACCAGTGCAGGGGAGATAATATGTTGCTGCGGCTGTCTTCTTTAGGAAGAAATTTAGCCTCAATGAGGCAAGCAGTTTTAACGTTACAGTTTCTTTGCCACCATTTGTTTGTTGTGAATGTTTATATGAGGCAAAATTTCTTGGAGAAAAAATCAATACAAAGAAATCAATATATTTGTCTGTGTGCCAACAAAAGTGTCAAGTAAAAATTACGTTCTAAGATACAGGGCTTGCTAACTGATATAATAGTTAATACAGAGGTCTTGTTTGATGATCTTTTCAGTCAGACCAAATTAAAATGAAAATATGGCCATGGGGAAATTGTTATGGAGACCATGTTCTTGCTGAGCATGGATGTTTTGATGCATCAGCCATACACATTTTGATGTAGGTGGTGGTAGTAACACTGAGTGGCGCAGCTCTTACACAGCTGGATTTCTTCAGGCTAAGCTACCCAGATTTTTTAAAGGGAGCGGGATATTATAGCATACAAGGGATGTAAAACCACAACCACACACACACACACACACTTATGTGTGTTATAATAGCATACAAGGGATGTAAAAAACACACACACACACACAAGAGTGAGACATGTTCTTAGTGATCAGTTTTACAGCAATTGGCACCGACATGTGTGATAGGATGACTTGCTGGCTTTGTGCAGTCAATGATACGCTGGATGACATCCTGGATGAGTCTGGAGATGAAGAGGAACAGGACGCCATTGTCAACCAGGTCTTGGATGAGATTGGCATCGAGATCACTGACAAGGTTTGCTTTTTGTGTGTGTGTGTGTGTATGTGTGTGTGTGTCCAAGACATAGCTGCTTCTGTGTGTGTACCATACTTAGAGACCAAGATGAATCATTACTGACATGGTCAGCTTACATGATAATAATGTTTGGGCTCATGGCTATAATACATTTTTCCTCAAACCTGACCCCTGTACCTTGTTGTCAGTAGCACCTTATCTGTCAATAAACTTTGGTATGCATGCTTTTCGCATTAATTGTATTTTTAGCCGGAAGGAGATTCAAACGGAAATTGCTTATTTGGGCAGACTGGTAGTGATGAGTGATTTGTTTGGGGCAATTGATGGAGTGAGTACATGATTACAGAAAAGGGATCTGGAACAACCTTATGCTATAGGCCTAGTCATACTGTCAGGGTCTCCATTCCTCATCAGTCTAGAAAACAAAGTACAATGCCCAGTGTGAGCAGTACCAGGATCAAATATGGGGCCTGCTGCCTGAAACTCTAGCCAGTTCTGACAAAATGGCACCGGCCATGCCAGCGCTGTAAGTACACCACTTCGGTGGATATTCAAAAACACGCTATAAAAAGCTATTCACTCTTGTAGAATCACATGTGAGTGCAGTGAGTCTGCTCGAGAGCGGAGAATAGCGCTATATAAAGGCGATCAACAGCAACAACATAACAGGATGAACCTAAAACTTGTAAAAGGGTGCTCATGCAAAACGCCTTCCACACAAGGACCTGTGACCAGAGCGTAAGTTTCAAAAATGCAAGTTGGCCTGAAAACAGAGCCTCCAGTAGATTGTGGAGACTATTTTCAGGCCAGCTTGGGTCTTTGCCCGGGGTCCCCTTGAAGCTTATAATGCAAGTGTTGTTTAGTTTGCGAAACTTGTGGTCTGGTGACAGGTCCTTGTATGGAAGATGTTTTGCATGAGCACACCTTACTGGTTCATCCTGTCATGATTGATCCTGTTTTTTAGACTGATGAGGAATGGATATTGGACTGAAATTCTAGAACTCTGGATGAGAATGAAGAGCATATTATACGTCTGGCTCATGTGCTTCTGGCTGCACAGGCACAAGATCCACAGGCAGTTAGAAATTGAAGCTGCCGATACTCAAATTCTAGTACCCTGGATGAGAATGAAAAGCATGTCTGACTAATGTGCTTCTGCTGGCCGCACAGGCACAAGATCCCCAGGCAGTTGGAAATTGAAGATGTCGCGGGGTGGTCTCCCCAGCTGCTTTGACTAAATGAACAGACAATCCCATGGCCTATGAACACACTTAAACTCCATGTGCACTGCAGTAGCTACAGGGCAGTGCTACTCCTGCAGTTGCAGCAACCTTACCCAGATGGTGCAGCTCCAATTTCTCACAAGGGATTGACAAAGTGTTAAGTGAGTAAAAAAATTAATATCCACCTCTGTTTGTGCACAGATGGTCAGCGCCCCCTCAGCTACCCGAGGGAAGGTGGGCGAGTCGTCCAGAGCGGGAGTGACGGACAGCGCCCTGGAGCAGCAGCTGGCAGCGTTGAAAGACTTGTGAAGTGGCTCGGCTGTGAATGTGTACAGAACTTGGTGATGGAGTGCTTGCCTTTGGCTGTGTGGACTGTGATGTGCAACACCCTCGTTTTTGTATGTTGTGTTTACCTGTGAACCTCAATACAGACATTACACTTGCTGCAGAACACTCTTTCAGGGTTATTTCAGACAAAGGGATTAAATGATCAACTTAAGCCTTTCTGCGAGTCTTTAAAAAAAATCTGTTCTTTTCAGAGAATCTGTCCTTGTTTATCTGCTCTGGGCTACCTGTGGATACAGAAGTTACGGTCATCTCTGCTGAAGATCCTGAGCTATCAGATGTTCCCTCTTTTAAGGCTGGAGTAGGTCAGAGGACAGCTTTGCATGCTCGCCCTGCTGCCAGGAATTCTGCCTTTCTGGTTTCTGCCTGCCTGGTTCATTTATTCAACATTTGTTTTCTCCAGATGTCTCAAAACATAAAGCGGTATATATGTGATCAGTAGTGAATCACATTTTTATTTATAAGTTGATCAGTTTTGTTTAGAAATGGAGTTTGTTCAAATTGAATGTCATGGTACTTAGGCAGATTTTTGGTTGGAAGGACTTAGGAGTCCTTTCAGGGGCCCTGGCCACTTTGTCTGAAGGGTTCTGTTGTAGCACTGCCTTGGCTATGATTAACCTAGTCTTCTGATTCTGTAATGATCAGTTTGTTGTAAAGTGCGGCAGAAATCAAAACAAAATTATGCCACTGAGTGGCTGGCCCACAAAGAATAGGAGGCGTGCTTGCCTTGACCCACCTGGCTGTGATGAGGCTGAAGCAAAACAAAAAGAGACAAAGAATAGGACTCCTGCAAGCCTTTTTGCATAAGGGTGCTATTCTCTTTGGCTGAAGCTTATTCATGCTGTCCTGCTCACTGGCCTGTGAGCAAGGCTCATACAGTTCTCAACAGTCCTTGAGGGTTTTTTTGAGTGAGAAGAGAGGCGTAGAAGGAGGAAGCACATGACAGTCTTCCTTGAAAGGACGAGGATGGGTCATCGTCAAGCAGGCAAAGACAGGAACTCTTTCAGAGGCAACATTGGGGTAACTTCTGTGAGACAGGGTGGAATGTATGTGGGCTTTTGTGAATAGTTCAATAATATCTTGAACTGAACTTGAAGCTCCTTTTCAGGGCCTTGAAAGTCCTTCAAAATCTGTGAAAAAACAACAACAACAAAACAAGATGTAACTGAAGTTTTAAATTTCTTGAATTTGTTGTTGTTGTTTAACTCTAGCAGAGTGGCTTGACAATTGTGCCTCTGCTATTTCCGACAGACAAAGGTTTTACTGAAGAATACACTGTCCCTGACTTACTCATGCTAATTCCATCTTGCTGCTCCTTGTCCTCAGTCCAGTAAATTGACATACATACATTGGTACAGGCTTTTTGTTATTCTTTAAGAACATTTTATTTTTTTGAGGGTTTAAAAAAGAAAAGAAAAAAAAGTTTCTTTAAGTCCCTGAAAAAAGAAAAAGAAAAAAAGCCTCTTGAAAGTCCTTGAGATTGTTTTCTGAAACATGTACCCCCATTGAGGAACAGGGTATAATTATTGCACACCTTGGCTTACTTTGCTGTGTTGAGGTGGAAGGTTTGATCGTTCTCAAGGAGTAGGCTATGTGCTTGCCATGGTCCACATTGCTATGTTGAGGTGAAAGGCTCGATTGTTCTCAAGGAGTAGGCTATGTGCTTGCCATGGTCCACATTGCTGTGTTGAGGTGAAAGGCTCGATTGTTAAGGAGTAGGCTATGTGCACGCCATGGTCCACCTTGCTGTGTTGAGGTGGAAGGTTTGATTGTTCTCAAGGAGTAGGCTATGTGCTCACCTTTGCATATTTTGCTGTGTTGAGGTGGAAAGTTCAGTCACTCTCAAGGAGTAAGTAGGCTATGTGCTTGCCTTGGCCCACTGTGCTGTGTTGAGGTGGAAAGTTCCATCATTCCTAAGGAATAAGCTATGTGCTCACCTTTGCATATTTTGCTGTGTTGAGGTGGAAAGTTCAGTCACTCTCAAGGAGTAGGCTGTGTGCTTGCCTTGGCCCACCGTGTTGTGTTGAGGTGGAAAGTTCCATCATTCCTAAGGAATAAGCTATGTGCTCACCTTTGAGTATCTTGCTGTGTTGAGGTGGAAAGTTCAGTCACTCTCAAGGAGTAGGCTGTGTGCTTGCCTTGGCCCACCGTGTTGTGTTGAGGTGGAAAGTTCCATCATTCCTAAGGAATAAGCTATGTGCTCACCTTTGAGTATCTTGCTGTGTTGAGGTGGAAGGCTCAGTCGCTCTCAAGGAGTAGGCTGTGTGCTTGCCTTGGCCCACCTTGCTGTGTTGAGGTGGAAAGTTCCATCATTCTCAAGGAGTAATCTATGTGCTCACCTTTGAGCATCTTGCTGTGTGGAGGTGGAAGGTTCAATCACTCTCAAGGAGTAAGTAGGCAATGTGCTTGCCTTGGCCCACCTTGCTTTGTTGAGGTGGAAGGCTCAGTTGCCCTCAAGGAGTAAGTAGGCTGTGTGCTTGCCTTGGCCCACCTTGCTGTGTTGAGGTGGAAGGTTCACTCGCTCTCAAGGAATAGGCTATGTGCTTGCCTTGGCCCACCTTGCTGTGTTGAGGTGGAAAGTTCCATCATTCCTAAGGAATAAGCTATGTGCTCACCTTTGCATATTTTGCTGTGTTGAGGTGGAAAGTTCAGTTGCTCTCAAGGAGTAAGTAGGCTGTGTGCTTGCCTTGGCCCACCTTGCTGTGTTGAGGTGGAAGGCTCAGTTGCTCTCAAGGAGTAAGTAGGCTGTGTGCTTGCCTTGGCCCACCTTGCTGTGTTGAGGTGGAAGGTTCACTCGCTCTCAAGGAGTAAGTAGGCTATGTGCTTGCCTTGGCCCACCTTGCTGTGTTGAGGTGGAAGGTTCAATCACTCTCAAGGAGTAAGTAGGCTATGTGCTTGCCTTGGCCCACCTTGCTGTGTTGAGGTGGAAAGTTCATCACTCTCAAGGAGTAAGTAGGCTGTGTGCTTGCCTTGGCCCACCTTGCTGTGTTGAGGTGGAAGGTTCATCATCTCTCAAGGAGTAAGTAGGCTGTGTGCTTGCCTTGGCCCACCTTGCTGTGTTGAGGTGGAAGGTTCATCGCTCTCAAGGAGTAAGTAGGCTATGTGCTTGCCTTGGCCCACCTTGCTGTGTTGAGGTGGAAGGTTCAATCACTCTCAAGGAGTAAGTAGGCAATGTGCTTGCCTTGGCCCACCTTGCTGTGTTGAGGTGGAAGGTTCAATCGCTCTCAAGGAGTAAGTAGGCTATGTGCTTGCCTTGGCCCACCTTGCTGTGTTGAGGTGGAAGGTTCAGTTCCTCTCAAGGAGTAAGTGGCTATGTGCTTGCCTTGGCCCACCTTGCTGTGTTGAGGTGGAAGAGTTCCACTTTATGGTCCTCAAGAGTAAGCTATGTGCTCACTTGGCACACCTTGCTGTGTTGAGGTGGAAGGTTAGTCGTCTCAAGGAGTAAGTAGGCAATGTGCTTGCCTTGGCCCACCTTGCTGTGTTGAGGTGGAAAGTTCAATCGCTCTCAAGGAGTAAGTAGGCTGTGTGCTTGCCTTGGCCCACCTTGCTGTGTTGAGGTGGAAGGTTCAGTCGCTCTCAAGGAGTAGGCTATGTGCTTGCCTTGGCCCACCTTGCTGTGTTGAGGTGGAACATTTGATTGTTGTGGGTGCCCGTCTTGGTGGTCCTCAAGATGTGAAGTATGTGCACATCTTGGCTCCCCATGCTATGTAGAGGTGGAATGTTTGATCTTTTTGGGTTGCCAACTTGATGGTCCTCTAGAAGCAGGCTTTGTGCATGCCTTGGCACACCTTGCTGTGTGGAGGTGGAATGTTTGATCTTTTGGGGTTTCCAACGTGACGGTCCTCTAGAAACAGGCATTGTGCATGCCTTGGGACACCTTGCTATGTGGAGGTGGAATGTTTGATCTTTTTGGGTGTCCAACTTGATGGTCCTCTAGAAACAGGCTTTGTGCGTACCTTGGTACACCTCACTATGTGGAGGTGGAAAGGCAATTGTTAAATGTGCCTCTGTGGACGGTAGTGTAAGTGTCCTCGTCGTATTTCATGAGGTTGTCCCATAGTCTGTGTCTGATGCCCTCCCTCTGCCTCTTATGTCCTTCAGAGTGTGTTGATACAGTGAAGCACCAGATGAAACATTACCCCTAAAGTCACTCCCCCCCCCCCCCCCCCCCCCCAAAAAAAAAGCTCTTGAAAGTGGGGCAGACCATGACAAAAGGGTATGCTTACATGGAAATATGAACAGAAATGTTTTTGAAAATATGATCTTAAAGACGGGGTGGTCTTTAGTATTATCAAAGGCTAAATTATAAGCATTTGATGTATAGTCTGTGGTATCAGTTTCATGGAAATAGGAACAGAAGAGTTTGTGGAAATGCAGTTTTATTACATTTAACCCTCTCCCTGCCCTTGTGACGTCGTATGACATCATTGGGGAGGTGCTCCCATCTGCCGTAGTGATGTCACAGGAAGGTCTCTCCGAACTCCAACAGTTCATGCGTGCAGAGGAAAAGCCGATTCTAGAAAATGAAGGTTTCTGTTTGGATTAGCTCGTGTACGATAATCCTTCTTGGAAGACATTGCACCAACGGCTCAAATTCTTTGGCAGAGAAAGGGTTAAAAGAAGGCTAGGCCTCAGTGAGACCTTCATTAACATGGGGAGCAGGGATGGCTCAGTGGTAGAGTGCTGGACTCGTGAACAAAAGGCTGCGGGTTCAAGTCCCTGCAGGAGCGTGGGGGAGTTTTCTCCTGCAGGTCAACTTGTGGGCTCTCCTAATGGTAGACTTTCATCAGTGGCTTCACTGGATTTGTTTTGTGCCTGAGACTGGAGCACTGTACCCGTGCATGTATATGAGAGAGAGAGAGAGAGAGAGAGAGAATTATTAAAACCATGCATGCATGTTTTGTCCCCCCCGAAAAAGTTGGAGGGGAGTGGGGGAGGTGTATGAGTCATCAGTGTAGAGGCAAACATGTATGCTGCAGCCTATGTTTTTATTTTTCTATCCTCATATGTACTGAGTGGCAAATAACCTCAGGTAAACCCCAAAATTATATAAAAACCAGCCGTACGTTGGTCAGATAATAGCTGATAGAACCCACCTCCTCCCCCGCCCCCTTTTCAAACCGCATTGGGTCAAGGATTGTATGGTATTTATTCTTTTAGCTCCTTGTGCATGTGTCCATGAAAGCCCCCCCCCCCCCCCCCTTCTCTCTTGTTCTCTGTCACAAATGTTTCTTTGCAAAATCTTCAAGAAGTCAGTGAAGTCCAGTTCCGCCCACTTATCAGTGATATTCACTTCTGGAGTTATTCACTTATGAATACTGTAGAGTGTGTTTGATAATTCATTCGAGAATCTTGTAAATATCAGACGGAAGCTATGTTTTATTTCACACTCCACCTGTATCATAATGTTGTTTCTCGGTTATGAATTTTAACTTTTTGATTTCGTTGATCTTGATAGCATCCACGAGTGTCTGGAGCACTGTGGCATGTTGTACATATTTCTTTGCAATATTTTAATTACATGCACAATTTTGTTGACCACCTAATTGAAAATATTTTGTTTGGATGGTGGTGGTTGTGTGTGCGTTCATGTGTGTGCGCAAGTGTGTGTGTGTGCATATGTGTGTGTGTGTGTGAGTGTGTGTGTGTGGTGTGTGTGTGTGTGTGTGTGTGTGTGTGTGTGTGTGTGTGTGTGTGTGCTTGCATGCCTGCATTGACACACTTATGTACATTGAAGCTTAGGTATGTTTAACCTGAAAAGGTTGTTTGAGGAAATCAAAATGCTTGCATCAAGGTTTCGGCCTTGAAGCTCTTTGACCCTTTATCTAGCAACTGCTGCTTTCATCCACAAGCACTTGGCGCTAGCTCATTTGCTGCTATTCCACTGTCACTTATTCCAAACAAATAGTTCTGTATTCAGTATGAAATTTGTCAAAGTATTAGAACTGCTGGGGTGGGGGGGATACTTTCAGTATTTTGTTTTTTGAGACTAAAAATAGAACGGGAAGTGGAGGGGGAGAAGGAAGATAAAAAGGAAAGCCCCACCCCAACATGATCAAAAATATTTCTTGTCTGCAAATGAGAGGGAGTTGACTGTTGCCTTCACGCACACACACACACACACACACACACATATATATAAAACTGACAGGATTAAAAAACAAACAAGAAGTTGGCATAAAGTTCCCAAATTTTCAGTGACTGCCTTCCTCGGGTGGTTATTTTATTTTTCAAATATATCTATACTCCAACAGACTTATTTTAGAGCATTATGTAACTTGGAAGATGCACACCTAGATGTTCAGGCATCTGAGGGCTGCCTGGGATGAAAGGGTGTTCCTGTGTGGTTACAGTCAACTTGATCAGAATGCAGGAAAGATCCTGATAAGACACTGGTTTAAACAGACTGGCACTTGAAAATGATCCAACAGTGGAGGGTGGAGGGGTGGGGGGGAAGGAAAAGTGTCACTCTTGACTGGTATAGGGAATCTTTAAAATGACAGCTGCTCTCTCTCTCTCTCTCTCTCTCTCTCTCCCCCTCCCCCCCCCCCCACCCCCCACCCCCTTCCCCCGGCTGCCATTTCTGTCGATGATGAAGTGATGCTTAATGTCCTCGGATGTCGGCTGACATATTAGGGACAAGCTGAGACCAATGCCGAAGCATGGTTCAATATAGCTTTACGTCCACGGAAACCAGAAAGCTCATTAGGACGGACAGCCCAGGACGGCCACCTCGACTCTCACACAGCCCCTGAACTATGACCCATTTCTGTCATCTGTCATGCAACGTTTAAACAGCTGCTCTCTGCCTTGTACACCATAACACAGCCAAGAGGGAAGGATTTTGGCCCAGAGTGAGTAAGTAAACATGGTGCTTAACGTCCACAGAAAACATAAGGCTTATTAGGGACGGCGGCCCAGAGGAAGGAGTGTGCTCCTTTAAATGGCGACATTTTACAGATCATCAGCTGCATGTGTTCTGATACCAGAGATGAGCCTGCTCTGATGACAGGTATTATTAACGCACGTCAAAATCAAAATCAAAATAGCTGCATAGTTCGTGGTGCGCTCTGTGGAATAAGTCGATTTTCTATAGTGGTGTAAGTAAACATGGTTCTTAACGTCCCCAGAAACCATAAGGCCTATTAGGGACGGTGAGAAGGGGGGGGGGGGGGGGGGGGGAGGGAGGTGTGTGAGAGGGAGAGTATATACTTATCGCTACACTGTCACCACCAGAACGACACCTGCATTAAGATGGGCAGGGATGTTTCAGTAGGAAGTGATGGACAAAGTCGCAGGACAGTGTCCACAAACCACAACCTTTTTGAAGAGAAAGGAGAGCCGAAGCGGATTCGAATCGAGGTCCCTCTGCTTACCAGCCTAACGCCTTACCGCTAGGCCAAAACGGCTCACAGAGAGTGGTGCTGCGGAGCTCCCCTTTAACCCTTTCACTGCCCCAGCCTGTAAAATTTTCGGGCAGAAAAATGCATGGATGTGCCTGCAAACACTATAGTTTCGGGTCCTATCCCAGAGCAATACTAGATGCAACTCTTTTTTGGTGCACAGGAGGTGTCTAGGAGTTGCTACTTATTAATTTTGGCCACACCCACACGGCATAGTAAAGGTGCACCAAGGTTTTGCAGGGGTGAGGGCCTGCCGCTTTGATAACTGACCCCTATCCACCTAATCCCGTTTTGCGTAGCCTTTAATCTAGCCGCCAGGGCTTTTTCCCGCCTCTTCTCTTGCGAAGCGGTGGCGCTTTGCTGAACTTAAATGCTCAGAAGCAATACAGCATACTGAAACGAGAGATAAAGAATGAGAATGTTTTGTTAACTCCCTTCAGTCCCTAATAAGCCTTGTGGTTTTTGTGGACGCTAAGCACGATGTTTACTTTAACACCCCTTCCCCGTCCCGAATAAGCCTTGTGGTTTCTGTGGACGTTAAGCACCATGTTTACTTGTAACACCTCTTCAAAGCTCAGGAGTTGTGTGAAAGTCGAGGTGGCCGTCGTGGGCTCCCCGACCCTATTAAGCCCGGTGGTTTCTGTGGCTGTAAAGCGACATTGAACTGAACTGTTAACATTCAGATAAACAGTGTAGGTTATAAATGCAGTGTGAAAGGGAAAAGGATGAGGTTGTCGGTGTTAGTCAATAAAATGTTGCCTTGTGACTTTGCCCCTCACAATTAATGGAAGATGGCTTACACCGCTGTTAATGCAGAATCATTCTGGTGGTGACTGTGTTGCGTTAGTATAGTTTCCCTTCCCCCGACCTCTTTGAGTTCGGTTCCCTCCAGTACCTCGGCGTTTAGTAAGTCTAACATCACCACCACCACCACCAACAACAAGAGTTGGGTAGGATTAGGAAGGAGGGCCGCCAAGAAAGAGATGCAATGTGAAGAATTAAGTGATCAGATGCAAAATGGCATGTGCCACCATACAAAATATGGGCATTTATGATTGGTGTGAGAAAGATGTTAAAAATTGTCGTCCACATTCTTTGAAGCCAGAGGAGGGTCTTTTAACGATAGATAAGGATTTTCCTTGTTTGTTTGTTTGTTTGTTTGTCTGTATTCATCTTAGACCAAAGGGGACAAAATCATAAAGACAATCAAAAAGCTGGATCGCTGTACATGAAGCAGTTCACGTCTTAGAGCGGCTATGCCTATTGTTCATATTACTTTTCGCCGTTTATATCGCACTTCACTGATCAAGTTACATTTTGCTGATCGCAGCATGTACCGTTACTGCTTTTTACTGTTTATATGACATGTTTATGTTCATTGTTACTGTTTACGATTCTGCGCGTTCATGATATGTTACAATATTATAAAACTGATTTCCATCTTAGACATCATTGCCCACAATTTTCACTTTTATGTCGCTTTTTGCAGTCCGTGATGGAAAATTGAAATAAGTCAACGAAACAAATTGCCCTAATATAACCGTCATGGCTGACTGCGCGTCAAAAGCCAATTATAACAATCCTCTTTTCACAATCTACCATACTTTACAGTTTGCGAAACATAAAGGTATGTATTGGGGAAAAAAAGAAGTTTACCGATTACTACGGCCACGAATGCGAGAACACTTTCGGTATGCCTCTCGTGCACCACCGAGCCGAACTGGCGCCAGGAATGTTAAAGATGGGCCTTTTTTCCGGTGTTTTGTCACCCCGTGTCATATTGCGAAGTTCTGCCTGTACGTTTTGTCACACCGGCATGTTTTGTCGCCGCGTTATAAAACGTACCGAAAAATTCATCCCGTGCACGGTTTGTCACTCTTTTCCAGCAACATTGTAATACATCTTTCCTCTTCCCTCGATGTGTGTATCGGTGTGCGTGAATGTGCTCGGCGTGTGTTGCGTTGTGTTTTATTATCCCCGCTTCAGATAAGGATTAAAATGAATTTATTCTGTATTTTGGGTAGATTACAAGGCCATAGGTGTCAGCTGTGTCAAATATGATTACGTAGGTATTGAATAATCTTGTGCTTTGAGCATATGTTGTGGATGCCCTGTAGATATAACATAGATAATGCCCTGGAAGACTGCTATGGTTTCATGGGGTTGAAGGTAAACGTGGACTGACCTTGACTGGATTTTTTTTGGGGGGGGGGGAGGGGGGGCGAGTTCTGGTATTGTTGGATTGGGAAATATACGGGCTTGTCTGAGGAAGTGTATAAATTTGTCCGTAGCGCTGACTGGCTACTTCATAGTTCAGGAGCTGTGTGAGAGTCGAGGTGGCCGTCCTGGGTACGAGCCTTCTGGTTTCCGTGGACGTAAAGCTATATTGAACCATGCTGCGGCACTGGTCTCAGCTTGTCCCTAATATGTCAACCGACATCCGAGGACATTAAGCAACACTACCTCAGTACCTACCTGCCGACTGGCTACTCGTTGCTCAGTCAGAGAACGGCGAGAGACGGTCACGTGGTGTGTCGTCCCGTCTCAGTGTCACAGTGACGGCTAGTTCAGCCGAAGGACGCGGTCTAGTGTAGACACACAGTCAGTCCTCCAAACTCCAAACGCTGGTTTACGACATCCATCCTTTGGAGGAAGGTGCCGGAAAGCGATGCTCGGAGCTTGTCAGTCCTCCCCAACCCCGCCCCTTCTGCCCAGTCCCCCCAACACCCCTCTTCCTACGGCTTGACTGACAGTAGGCCTAAAGCTGTCACCCCTCCACCACGCACACCACTGAGATAAACACACTCTCTTGCTGGAAGCCCCCGGACAGCCGTAGCCTGTAGCAAACAGGCAAGCTGAACAGTTTGGCCTAGTTGTTAAGGCAGTTATTTCATACTTTAGCGTCGGAAAATCGGGGGATGCATTTTTGTGTGTGCAAATTGCATATATTATTTTCTTTTCAATTTATACAAGGGTGGGTAGGTTAGGGTTGGGAATTTATACAGGGAGGTTAGGGTTGGTTGTATTGTGCAGGTACTGTTGTGAAAATGAATAAAAGTGGCCTCAGTGTATAAATTGAAAAGAAATGTGCAATTTGCACCCAAAAAACAACAACACTAAAACAATGGATTCCGATTTTCCGAAGCTAAACGAGGAGCTTTAACAACGCCAATGTCTTTCTGATTACCAGCCAATGTCTTTCTGATTACCAGCCTAACGCCGTACCGTTGGGCCAACCAGGCTCACGTTTCGCTGGCTAAGTAAGTAATCATGGTGCTCTACGTCCTCAGAAAACTGTATGGCTTATTAGGGACGGGCAACGGGGGGGGGGGGGGGGGGATAGTCGGGTACCTATGAGTAGCTCGCCCCTGCGCTCCGTCCCGCAAAGACCGAAGAGGACGTCGGCCACCGCCAGACCAACAATGTTAGGGGACCCCGCCAGTGCGAAGCAGCTTGTGCACTCCGCTAATTGCTGTTTCAACAGCTGTGCAGAACAAAGTCACAGTGACAGTGTCCGAAACTGAAGCAGCAGAGTTCAGGAGCTGTGTGAAGGTCGAGGTGGCCGTCCTGGGCTCCCCATCCTAATGAGCCTTACGGTTTCTGTGGACGTAAAGCAACCTTGAACCATGCTTACGCATTGGTCACAGTTTGTCCCTAACGTGTCAACCCGACATACCGACTACATCATCATTCACCCGAGTGCCAAGCAGCTTGTGCACGCCGCTAACTGCTGTTTCAACAGCTTTGCGGAACAAAGTCACAGTGAGTGTCCGAAAAGCAACCGTGTTGGGGAACAACTCGACAGCAAGACAATCCATCCAGTTATGAAAACCCAGCTCCAACTCCTTCCTCTTGACCTCTCCTGGGCTCTTTTCACTGGCTGAGTTTTCGTTTCAGTGTTACTTTACGTCCACAGAAACCATCAGGATTATTAGGGACAGGGAGTCCAGCGGGATTGAACTTGAAACTAAAACATGGAGGTGAGCCGGTTTGGCCTAGCGGTACTCGGTTCGATTGATTTCGCTTCGGCTCTCCGCCTCTCGCTTCAAAAATTGTGGTCTCAGTGTGGACACCGTCTTTGTGACTTTGCCCCTCACACTTGATAAAATATTAAAATGGCTCTTATCGCTGCCTATCTTAATGCAGAACCATTCTGGTGGTGACAGTGTAGTGTTAGGTATAGTCTCCCTCTTTCCCCACCTCCTGGGATCTCGGTCCCCGCCAGTACCTCTTCGGAGACAACTCGGCGTTAAACCAGTTTAACCAACTAACTAAAACACAGAGCTCATCTGACATGAAACGCGCCCTTGGGATTAAGTGGCTGGTGACGCTAAACTAATGGAGTTAACCAAACCTACTAAGCATGTAAACTTGTTTCTCCTCCCGCCGGCTACCCGTTGAACTGACCCATGTAGGAAGACATTATTGTGGGCCAGTACGACAGGCTTTCCTCTCGGGCTAGCTTCGCAGCACAGTGACATTGGTGCGTCACATCTACCACGGTATCTGCAACAGCGCAAGTACAGGCGCCGGACAACGTCACCGCTTCCAAGTTATCTGCCGCTAGAGCACAAACACAGGCGCCGGACAACGTCACCGCTACCACGTTATCTGCAACAGCACACTGAAATACAGGCACCGGACAACGTCACCGCTTCCACGTTATCAGCAACAGCACAAGTACAGGCGCCGGACAACGTCTTTTCTTCTTCTTGTTATATATGATAGACAGATAGATAGAGAGACAGACAGATAGATAGATAGATAGTGCGGGCCACCATTAGACTTACATTCGCCAAGGAATATTCATGAGGTGCGGCAGTCAATGATTTTACACCAGTGAACATGCGAGCCCTGTATAAAATCGATCAAGAACGTTTGACCAGGATACCCGAAGAGAACTCGAACTCGAAAACTTTATTTTACAAGGATTATAATTTAGGTTCTTTCAAAAACCTGTCTAACAACTAGTCCTTGCTAAGCTACTGATGAGTAGATATAAAATTACAGGCATTATTTATATACATATAGGCGTGAATGAGAGAGAGAGGGGGGAGGGGGGAAATAACAAAGTAGACCCACAATAATAATAAAAAAAGTACAAAAAAAGTACTGAAAGCAAAGAATATGTTCCACACTATACCGGGCGCCTGTGTCGAGAAAGCCACACTTTTCGGTAACATGGTAAAAATCTAGCCAGCGGCTAGCCGAGCGCGAAGTGCGTGAGGAACGTTCGTCTATAAAACTGCCGTGTTGACAACAGGTGACACTCATAGTTCAGGAGCTGTGTGAGAGTCGAGGTGGCCGTCCTGCGGAGCTGTCCGTCCTAACGAGCCTTCTGGTTTCCGTGGACGTAAAGAAGTATTGCACCGTGCTTCGGCATTGGTCACAACTTGTCCCTAATATGTCAACTGACATCTGAGGACATTAAGCATCACTTCATCATCATCAACAGGTGACACGCCAACTTGCCCATCCGGAGCTGGCTAGTATACCTTACACCACCATACCATACCTTACTGCCTGCCAGGTGAGTCGAGATTGTAGCACTGTAGCACTGTAGCAACTTGCCCTCTAAAAACTTCTACCAGTCGTAAGCAAGCGGAGTGTGAATACTGAGTACACTCACAAAAGCAATGACTTGTGACTCTGTCCATCACTTCCTACCGAAACATTAAAATGGCTCTCATCGCTGCCCATCAATGCAGGAGTCATTCTGGTGGTGACGGTGTAACGATAATTAAGTATATAATCTCCCTCTTCCCCCACATCCATACACCCCCCCCCCTCCCCCTTCTCCCCGTCCCTAATAAGCCTTACGGTTTCTGTGGACGTTAAGCACCATGTTTACTTACTTACCCCAGCTCCCTAACCTGTGCAGCTCCTGTAGTTCTGTGCAGAAGGGGCCGTAACCTCTGAGCGCACGGCACGTGCCCCATGCACCCGCAGAACAAAAGATTTTATCTCCTGTGGCTCCACCCTGTCTGCCATATTTCCTGTACACGACGACACGAAAAAAGCGTGCTTGCGCATGGCGTTTGGGCCACCGTAATGCTGCCATTCAGTGTTGTTCCAGAAGTTTCTTTACTTTGTGTACCTACAGCTGTTATTCGTTGGGTCTCACTTCCCGTTAAGGGGTACTGCGGACGCAGAAATTACGGTCCCCTCTGTTGAGAATCCAGAGGTAAGTAAGTAAACATGGTGCTTAACGTTCACAGAAACCATAAGGCTTATTAGGGACGGGGAGAAGGGGGGGAGGGGGTGTATGGATGTGGGGGAAGAGGGAGATTATATACTTAATTATCGCTACACTGTCACCACCAGAATGACTCCTGCATTAAGATGGGCAGCGATGAGAGCCATTTTAATGTTTCGGTAGGAAGTGATGGACAGAGTCACAAGACAGTGTCCACAAACCGCAACTTTTGAAGAGAAAGGAGAGCCGAAGCGGATTCGAACCGAGGTCCTTCTGCTTACCAGCCTAACGCCTTACCGCTAGGCCAAACCGGCTCACGACCAGAGGCAGCAAATGTTCTCCGTTTTAAAGGCTGGAGTAGGTCAGAATATAGTTGCGCATGCTTTTCCCACTGTGACTGTCAGGCATTACTTCCAAAATGTACACCTTCTTGGTCCATTCACCTTCATTTTTTCCCGCCGCCGTGTGGACCCTCGAAATAAAATAGTGACCCTGCTCATAGTCACAAGCGAATTTAGCTTGTTCTCGTGGTGAGCATAAATACTGAATATAAATAGGTACTAAAACATATGCGTTGATAGGTAGACGGAGGGTTGGTTTTTAACGCTGTAACAGTGAATTAGACAGACCTGTGATGTAGTGACTTGTGCTTTGAACTGGTCTAAGACAATTTTGAATGTGTGATTCTCCATGAGGTGACCTTATGCGGTTGACGGGACGTTAATATCCAAGTACTAACTAACTGTGTCTCACTTTGCCGTATTGCGTTGTTGCTAGGAAGGACTGTGATG